>PVIU01012822.1:0-58398 GCA_004026605.1 Ondatra zibethicus | reverse complement strand
GCAAAATTCAAGATGTCATTGTTTTTTACTGCTGAGTAGTACTCTAATGTGTATATATTCCACACTTTCTTGATCCATTCTTCCATTGAGGGGCACCTAGGTTGTTTCCAGGTTCTGGCTATTACAAATAATGCTGCTATGAACATAGTTGCACAAATGCTTTTGTAGTATGATTGGGCATCTCTTGGGTATATTCCCATAAGTGGTATTGCTGGATCCTGAGGTAGGTTGATTCCCAGTTTCCTGAGAAAGCGCCACACTGATTTACAAAGACGTTGCACAAGTTTGCATTCCCACCAGCAATGGATGAGAGTTCCCCTTAATCCACATCCTCTCTAGCATAGGCAATCGTTGGTGTTTTTGATTTTAGCCATTCTGACAGGTGTAAGATGGTATCTCAACGTTGTTTTGATTTGCACTAAAATCAGGAACAAGGCAAGACTGTCCACTCTCTCCATATCTCTTTAATATAGTGCTTGAAGTCCTAGCAATAGCTATAAGACAAAATAAGGAGATCATGGGGATTCGAATTGGAAAGGAAGAAGCCAAAATTTTGTTATTTGCATATGATATGATAGTGTACATAAGTGACCCCAAAACTCTACCAAAGAACTTCTACAGCTGATAAATACCTTCAGTGAAGTGGCAGGATACAAAATCAACTCAAAAAAATCAATAGCCCTCCTATACACAAAGGATAAAGAAACAGAGAGGGAAATCAGAGAAACATCACCTTTCACGATAGCCACAAATAGCATAAAGTATCTTGGGGTAACACTAACCAAGGAAGTGAAAGATCTATTTGACAAGAACTTTAAGACCTTGAAGAAAGAAATCGAAGAAGATACCAGAAAATGGAATGATCTTCCATGCTCCTGGATTGGTAGGATCAATATAGTAAAAAATGGCAATTCTACCAAAGGTAATTTATAGATTCAATGCAATTCCCATCAAAATCCCAACAAAATTCTTCATAGACCTTGAGAGAACAATAACTAACTTTATATGGAACAACAGACTGATGGATTCAGAACCATGGACAGGGTGGCTCTAGATGGGATGGCTGTGCTAGCACAGTGCTTTGAGGTGACTTGCAGCTCAAGGCATCTGAAACACACCCACTGAGATCATGTATGGATCCGTCACAAAACAGAACGCAAGCTTCACTGTTTGAGAGCAGTATGTTAGCATCAGTTATATGGGAGGTTCACGATGGGTGCAGGCTTGTCTTGTTTTCTCTCTCCTTCCTCAATCTTTGAGAACAAAGGGGAGGGGTGGATTTTATATGCCTTTAAACCTAATCATTGTTGCATCTAGTTTTTCTGTTTCACCATTTTGCTTCAGTTAACTTTTGGAGCCCTGCCTAACTGATCTGTGGCCTTACTGATTAGAAGGCCAGCCTATAGCCTTCGAGCCCAGATTTCTTATTAACATGTACTCATTGTGCAAACAAATGGATCTCAATATGACATTTTCACATATGGATATAATACATGTATATCATAGTTGCTTTCTCTGTTATAATTTTTTTAATTCCAACCTATTTTCTCTTTCCTGCTCCTATCAGCTTTTCTTTTCCCTCCTCTTTTTCACACTAAGTTCACACACACAGAAAAGAAAACATTTCATATTTGTCTTTGTGAGTTTGGCTTATCATGATGATCCCCAGATCCATTTTTCTGCAGATGACAAAATCATGTTCTTTGTACATGGATAATGCTCCAGTATCGTGTGTGTGTGTGTGTGTGTGTGTGTGTGCGCGCGCGCGCGTGGATGCATGTGGTATCTTTATCACATCTGTTGTGATGCTTGATTGCATAACTACTAGTGTGAAGCCCAAAAGCCATTGTTGTGCAAGTATCTACGGTGTGGTCATTTTTTCAATCCTTTGGGGTAGACAGCAGGAGTGGTTTAGCCTGATTCTATTTTAAAGTTTCTGAAGAAACTTCATACTAATTTCCCCAGTGGCTGCACTGGTTTATATTCCCAACAACAATGTTGAGCTCTGATTGTGAGACTGACTCCTAAAGCCTTTTTCTTCTTTTTAATCAATTTAACACTAAATCTGCTTCTTTCTAAAAGAAAAAAAAGAAACCCACTAAATTGCCATATGTGTTGGAAAGGAAGAAATAGAGCTCCAATACATAGAAATAATAAAAACAGCAATATCTAAGCAAGCCTACAACTTTGGCTTGTGTAAATTTGCATGAGTGATCAGTGGATTCTGGGGTCCCATAACAGCATTTTTTCCTAAAAATAAAGAAGACTCTCAATAACATATGTAGAAAAATATGGAAATCTACTAAAGTTACTTAGCCTGAGCCTCACATACATTGCTAAAATGATATTCTCTGGCAATTCATGATAAAAAGTGAAAATAATTCGGTATTTGCATACTCTCTATATTTTTCTACATGAGTTATTACTTTATTCTAGCTTCTTGGGAAGAGATAATTTTGTTGAGTACCTATTATGTGAGAGCCAAGTACTAAGTGCTTTGTATAAATTATTTCAGTTTTGGAATATTTGGGTCTCAGTCTACAGAGCTTTGAGCAGATACTGCCCCCTACAGGATATAGGGTGTAACGCCCTGTTGCTTATGTGTGGGATGCTTATGAGTTCTTTTAAAGAATACAGGCTAGAAAAAGACTTGGACTCTTTTCCTTCTGTTTGTTTGTTTGACTCAATTCTGATATGTTGGTTTTGTTTATTCTTATTTTATTATCATCCCTTAAAAGCCTGTTTTTCCCCAACAAGATAGAATTGAAGTGGATCTGGATAAGAGCTGGGAGGACCAGGGAAGAATAGAGGGAGGGGAAGCTAATCAGGATCGATTATATGAGAAAAAAGCATCTCTTTTAATAAAAAAGGGAAAATATTGTTACAGATGTATAGAATGGGTTAGGATTGAGTTCATGACTCCTTTTTGCTGTTCTGAAAACATTTATTGTCAGAATAAATTATTTACTGACCAAAAAAAGACAAATGGGTCACCTTGGAGAGGAAAAACTCAACAATCAATCCTGAGCCACATGATCAAGCTTGATGTCAGAGTGATGAGTTATGCTGACAGCACTTGCTCTCTTATTGTGTGGCAAGGACACTTTGGCTCTATATAGTCTTCTCCCATCCCCTTCCCCTAACAATTCTAATCGTGATCGAAGCAGTAGGTTAGCCTAACATGAGGGACACTCCTCAGAACGCAGAAAACTGGGCAAGAACTGTTCAAATGTTGGGGTCCTCAAAACCAAGCTGTGAGAAGCATGAGGAACATGAAAACTAAGGAGGATACGACATACTGATAGAAAAACGACTTCACACAAAAACTAGGAGAAGCGAGGAAAGAGCAGACTTATTTAGTGTTCACCAACCCTGTCACTAGTTTTGGAAAACTTTCCTAAAGAAAATGTTGCTAGTCAGGGAGATGAGTCTTCAGTAGAGTAAGTACTCTGTAACTTTTCTATGGTCAGAAAGCATTCTACAATTTAAATTTTCTTTTTAAAAGGTAGAGAAAAAAATAACTCAAAAAGTAATCATGCGACTAGCAGTTGCTGAGTGGTGAACTTATTGAATATGCATAGGCCAGATTTTATCTAAACACACACACACCACACACACACACACACACAAGTAGTTAAATATCAGTTTGAGATAATTTTCCAGCAAATAATCAGAGGCTTTTGCTCACACGACTGAGCTTGGAGAGCTCTGGAACAAGGGAAGGAAGGATAATTGCCAAGCTTTAAAGATCTTGATAGAGTTATTGTGTTGCAAATTTCTACTTATTCTTTTAGGATGTGATATTCACTGATATTTATAGCAGTGTCAATAGAGTTTTGATGATATATAAACACAAGAGCATGTACACTTTACACATGCAAATTTTGAAGGTTATTGTTAAAATGAAACAGAATAAATAGAAACATGAGTTGCTAAAGAAAAGCAAAGTTCTGAATGATAGCCTTTGGGGTGCACAGCACTTTGCCACAGGACTAGGAGAGCCAGTGGCTCACATTAAAGTCACCCCCACACACACACTTTGAGCTAGACACCATAGTTAACTCCTGGGTCTTGCCTGTTCAATGCCTGTGATAATTATTTCCAATTGTTCAGCGAGGAGATTTTAAAGCTCTAGAGGTATTTGAAATGCTCCATTCAAATTATACCGTGTGGTTATGGTTTTCAAAAGCAGGTTCAGCAAATATCCTTGTTTTCTTTTTCTTTCTTTTATTTTAATATTGTAGTTTTCTAGGATATTACATCTTTTTATAATAAATTCAGTAAATTTCATGGCTTTTCACTGTAGAATTAAACTGCACTTGTTTCCTGCTCCCCGCACGATCACCTCACAATACTTTGAGTCCTATTCCTTTTCTACTGAGGCGTGAATGAAGTTCCAAAGATGGCCACACAGGCCTGGTGTGGTAAGCACTCTGGGGGACAGAGGTAGGTGCATCTTTGTGAGTTTGAGGTAAGTATCGTGTACATCAGGAGTTCCAGGTCAGTCAAGGTTACCCAGCCAGATTTCTCAAAAGCAAGCAAGCAAACAAACAGACAAAAAATCCAACATCCAGAAAGACATTGACTTTCCTCCAGTAGTGAGGAATAAGAAGTTCACAGTTCATTTGTATCCAGTAAAATGTGATGGCTTTCAAACTATCAGGTCAGAGAGGTGAAGCTTCCGTCTTACTTTCTAAAACTGTACAAGGTTACATGCCCTAAATTACCATGTTAAATGACTATAGCCCTTCACACTGCTACACTGTGAGGAAGCCAAAGGCAAACTAAAAGCAGCACTGTGGTCACTGTGGCTAGCGAGCTTCGTCTCACAACCTCCATTTCAGGAACAGCTGTACTAGTGGATGGACAGACATTTCTAGACTCTATACTCTCTCCCAGGGCCTGTTCCTAGCTTTCAAGTCTAGTCTAGTAGAGATTCCAGGTGTCAGGGAACAGAGACAAACCACCTCCAGTGACCCATCTGACTTGCTTGGATTAAAGGCTCTGGAGACACGATAAAATGATGGATTTTTGTCCTCATACCTATTCAAACCCATCACCAACGATCCCCCTTGTCTACTAAGGTTACTTTTTCAGTCCCTGTCTTTGCTTGGCAAGTTTGTGATCTCTCACAAGGCAAACCCCTTCTTTTCCTCCTGGCAGGTTTTCTCCTGGCATAAAAACAGCAAGTACTCCCTTTTCATACTCTTTAGATCTCCTAACAGCTTCTCGCCGCTTTCTTTTCTATTTTGTGCTGTCTGAGAGTTCACGTTTACACAAAGAAGTTTATCCTCCATTTTAATCTTTTTTGTCCTCCATTTGGCTCCCTCATCCTTATTCTATTCCTCTAGAAACTTCTTTTAAGCCCACCCCCCACTTTGGTGTCGTCTTTCGATGTGTGGCCCACTGAGTTTGTGACAGCTCTATGTACTGGAGTGGGTGGCAGTTGCTTCTGGAAACAAGCTGCTCCACTTCTCCCCTTTCAGCCCTGTACCGTACATTTGAGTTTCCCATACGTAAGTGCCCTCTGCTAGTACTGTATTTCCTGTTATTGTGCACAAGTGTGTGTGCATGTGTGTGTGTATATATATGCGAGAGAGTCAGTATATTCTGCTTCATGTACACATGTGTACATGTAGGTGTCCTCATTGACACCTCTCCACTTTATTTACGGAGGCAAGGTCTCTTGCTTAACTCGATGCTAGCTCACCAGCTTACTTATGGGATTGCTTGTCTCTGCCTCTCAAATCCAATGGTTACAGAATCCCTCTGCCCCTGGCTTTTATGTGATCTGCTTTGTCAAGTAAGCCTTCTCCCCAGCTCCCTAGACTGTCTTCTAAATGACATCATCTTTGTAAATGCCCATGTCTCATGTGTGCTCTGAAGTGAGGTCTCTGTCTAAAGCTGAGTTCCAGCTTCATGTGTTCCAGCTCTTTAATTTCAACTACTAGAGGGTCATCATATAAGCATCTCAAACTGGGCCAGAACAAAACTGAACTTTGGGTCTTCTTCTGAGTAGTGCCACTGTGCTCTGAGGCTCATCTCAGCCCTTTGTTCAGAAGCAGAACCTCTCAAGTTCATCACCCAGCCCTAGTCACCAACTTTCATTAATCTACCTATAAAATGCAAATCAGTTATTGAGGCAGCTCTACCTCCCCACTCCAGCTTGGCTAAAACCAGTGGACCTCTACCCCAGGATAACTTTCCTCTATCCTTAATGTTGGTAGAGGTTTCTGCCCTGCCTGGTCCCACGATAAATACACGGAAACTATATTATTTGCAATACTGTTTGGCCAATAGCTTAAGTGTATTTCTGGCTAACTCTTATATCCTAAACTAACTCATCTCCATTAATCTGTGTATCACCAAGTGACTGTCCCTTATAATCCCGGGCATTTGTCTCAAGAGGGGCTACATGGCATCTCACTGACTCTGCCTACTCTCTCTATATATCTCTTTCAGCCTGGCTTTACTCTGTTAAGCCATTGGCCAAAAGCAGCTTCTTTATTAACCAATGGCAATAAAACATATTCCCAGCACACATCACCTCCCACATCACCTTAAGAGCACTGCCTCTGCCTTACATTTTATCATTCCTTAAACCTCTCCAGGAGCCAGAATGTCCTTAACATAAAGTTTTGTCCTTGTTTTCTATCTATAGCATGTTTTCCTGTTTTAACCAAGACAAAAGCCAAAGTCCTTGCCTTTGCCTTGGATCCAATTTTCCTGCGACGACTGGGAATACTCTGAATTTCTGGATTCCAATCACTCTGCTCTTCTTCCTGTTTGTAACATACATTCTCCCAGCTCAGAGATGTCCACACTGGCCAACAGGTAAGAAAGACTCTTCTGCCACCTTTTTTCCACAGAGCAAGTCCATCCTCCCCTGAGGTGAAAGTAAACATCATTTCTTTGGAAAAAAAATGCATGTGCACATATGACCATACACAAAACAAGAAAAGGTAAAATATAATGCTATTAATTTTTTCAGATGTTGAGTAGCCTGTTAGCAATTAGCAAGCTTGAGATGAGAGCCATTGAGAAGAGACCCTTCCTTCCTATTCAACTCCTGGCCCTACTTCCTGGTAACAGGAGACAATATTTTGTAGACAGGAGAATTCTTTAGCTGGGAAGAGTTTTGCATGCTCTTTCCTTAGATAGTCACACATTTCAGAATTTGTCCAGGAATACATCTTCATAGATTTACATTGAGAACTCCATAATCCCTTTCAATTCATACTCTTCACATTTTAATTTTAAAGATACAGATATATAATATACAAATATATATAAAATTTTATATTACATATACATTTGAAAGGCATATATCATTATAAAGTTTTATGTATATGTTTATACATATATGCATCTTTCAAATTCATTGAAACTGCATTTGAAATTATATTATCTATATATTAAATTTCTATTCAAATCTACCACATATATTTTAAGAATTTATGCTATATTGCCTATGACTCTTTTCTTGATTTTGGGAATAGCTACCACATGATCTTTCAACTAATTCACTCTTCAACTATGGCGACCCTACCAGTATCCAAGCATGGAAGCAAACTCATAAAGAAAAAAAAGCGACTGAACTTTGTCTCTACAGATAGAAAAAAATCACCAGGTAATTAACAAAACTCACTTTAGTCTCTGGGTTGGAGAGATAAAATAAAAGTATTTTATCTCATCCATTGAGAAGAAACCCTTGTTTATTTAACATTCTTGATTTTCCTAGGGATCTGTGGGTGCAAGGACCTTTATGTCCCCGACATTCAGCAGTACTCATCCTGTGATTTAGTTATGTTAATCTATCTCACATTTTCCAAACTAAAGTATCTACTTTCTTCTCTTACTTAAAAAGTTACTTTTCTGTTTACAAATACCTTTAAATGCATTCATCATTTCTGTTTCTTCAGGTTCTTCACACAGGCAAAACTGAAAGTATTCCTTATAACTGAAGACTCTCATTTCGAAACTAAAAGGAAATTCAGAGAAATGAACACCAACAGAGGCCAATCAATTCCTACCTTTCCCCCTCTCATCTAAACCACAGGGTGCTTTGGATCAGTAACAGTTCTTACCTCCATTTTGCTTCCAGTTTCATCAATAAAGGAACCTGGAAAGATGTCCTGAGCCACAGAAGAGCAAGACTGGTCAGACTTCTCCCACTTACCACTTTCTCTGGCTGCCTCTGCCAATCTGGTCTTCCATGCCTCTGCTGCTCACACTCCCTCCGACTCCTACACAGTTCACATACCCAGTCAGGCTTGGGCCTCCTATAGGTGCTTCCATGGACCTCCTGAGGATCTGTTGCTGATTCTGTATGCCCATGTTTGTGTTTTCTTCAGAAGCTTTCCCTGAACTACTTTGGCGAAGAAAGAGCCCAAACTTATCACTTTACACGACCCTGAATTCTTTGCTTTATTTTATTAGTTCATCCTGTGAAAAAATCATTACAGATTATATTGATGTTGTAGAACATAGGCATCTTCTCCTCAGTGCAGGGATTTAATTTACCTCATTCTAAACTTGAGCAACACATCTACTTCATAAGTAAATGTTTAATTTAAGACATTCTGATGTGGACCAAAATACATTTGAAAACTTTTCTTGCTCAGTGCACTAAATACCGCCTGAGACAGTCTAACCTTCCTACCTTTCTTTCCTCCACAGGGGACTAACTTCTGGTTGAGTTCTCTTGTGAGAAGACCAGAGAAAAGAAATGGAGGAGAAGGTATGTTTGATTTACCAGAATTCTCGCCAGTACTCCAGAAGGCCAAAACTCAGTCTCTCTACAAAAGCTGAGTTCTAATCTCTAAGATTAGCTACCTCACATTACATTCCTACTCTCCAACCTGCCCACAAATGGGAAACAAACAACTATTCATTAGGTCTTTGCTCATTAAGTTAACTGCTTTTTTCTTTTGTTGTAATGTGTCTTTTGTTCAGCTGAGCAGGAAGGTATATAGGAAGATTCCTTCATCCAAATGTTATGACCAAATCCACAAAGTCCCCCAAAAGCCAACAAGGAGACTGAGTCCTGTATGTAAAAGCAAAGAGCCTTTATTTTATTCAAGTTTGCAAACTTGGTCTCTCCGTATGTCCAATGGATTCGAATAAATGGAGAGCCCCAAGCTCAGTTAGAGTTGGTTTTTATAGTAGTAAAGTTGGGGGTAAGGGGTTTCTGAGGTTCAGGACCCCTGATTGGCTGACATTTGTCTAGGGGTGTCCTGGTGAGTGTGTGCTGGCAGGTGATCCTATCTACAGTGGTTAGAATATTAAGCATTTCCTTTGGATGGTCTGATTTTGGGTGGTGTTTGGGTAATCTCAGTTTGTGGTCCTTCCTGCAACCAGGTATTGCTTCAGAGTAAACTACTGAGACTCAGGCCTCTATTAAATTTATTGATGGCTGACCCCTACTCCGGCAGGTGATAATGGTTGGAAGTAAAGAACTTCCTTTGAGTGATCTGTTTATATTAAGCTTATCATGGCTGGCTCCTACATTTCTCCCTTCACAAGCACAGATGACAGGACCCAATCTTGGATCCCGATTGCCCCTGGATTTAAGGAGGTATGGAACTACTTAAATTAATAAATCTATTAATTGACAACTCTGGACGTATTTTTCTAGTATATCAACAGGCACTATCGGTAGTTGTCCTGTCCCCCATGCCAGGGAGTTCCCTCTTGTCTCAGCCTTTTAACTTATTTTGGGCAGGGAGCATGGCATGACGTGTTCCTTTCCGCAACTACTTCAAGCTGACATTGGGACATTGTTATCAGGGCTGAAGATGGTTGAAAGGCTACCCAAAGATGGGAGGACATTTAGGCAATGGGGCGTTCATTAGACCTTGTTGAAGGGACAGAGAGTGTTTATATCAGCTGGACTGATCCACATCAGCTTTCAGGAAGTTTAGAGCTCACCACCATTCAGAACAGGTTGTAGTCAGCAACTGATGCTGGCAGCAGCTGTTGCACTGGAACATCTCGTCCAGTGGCCAGCATCATCATAAGCCAGGTAGAGACATCATGGTGTCTCATAATCTTCTTTGGAGACCTTGGGTTACTGATAGGATCTCGGAGTCTCTGTTAATAAGCTTTTTAATCATTATTTTAAATGCCCTTTTCGATCTCTGAAGTGTGAGGGCTGCCAAGGTATGTCTGATTAGACAAACTTTGTTTCTCATTATTTGTTTTAAGTTTGACTTTGAAAACATATACAGGGAACTAAACTAAATAAGACTTATTCCTGGAACTAATTATATAAGTACTTTAAAGATGACTGACTAACTTGTATTTCCTAACAGTCTATAATAAGTTAGCAGCTTTTACAAGACTAGAACTCTATACACAGTAATGATTTTGAATTAAAGCTAGTTAAATTAAATATTAAATTTTGAATTAAAACCGTGCTCTCATCCATGGAAATTTATCTCATACTTGGGGACTTTGGTATAAAAACAGAAAGAGAGCTAGAATAGTATTTTAACAAAAAGCAAACCTATCAAGTACTATCTATGTTATATGATAGAGCTTTTCATCATCAGTAGTTCAGACTGAGTGCATCCATTTTTAACTAAGTGTGCTGACTAGGACACATCACCTCTGAGCTACAATAGCCAACACATTCAGAATAATCATGAGAAAACTCAGGAGAGTCCAACCCCCCAAAAACTTATATAAAACGTTTGACAGAGATTCTTCCAAATTTTCAACGTCATTAGAAATAAAGTTTGACAGGAACCATATTATATTTGGGATAAGAATCATAAAATGAAAATGAACATTAAGTTAAAGCTAAAAAAATTAAAATGATATGTGAGCTTTAACTAGTAAAGCTCTATTAATAATAAATAAATAGATAAATAATAGAGCAATATTAGGAGGCTGAAAGATGATGCAGAGGTTAAGAACACTGACTGCTCTTGCAAAAGACACTCATTAAGTTCCTAGCACCCACATGGAAGCTCATAGTTGTCTTCAACTCCAGTTCCTGAGGGCTCTTATGTCATCTTCTGAACTCCACAGGCACTGCTTGCACATGGCGCACAGACATGCATGCAGAACACCGAAATACATAAATAAGCTAACCAAATCTTTACAAATAACCATATAACTACAGTTTCCCTAGCAAGGGAGCTGTACTGTACTAGGAAAGGTCTTACCAATATAGAGACCTGGATGTGGAATATGCCAGGACTCTTATGTTGAGTATTGAAACCTTTCTGTACATCTAAAACTCTTTGGAGACAACAGATTTGCCATTTAAAAATGTCTTCCACCTATGTCAACATAACCTCAATTACATATCTCAGTTCCAAGTAAGTGTTAGGTCAAACAAGAAAACAAAAAATGACCTTGATCACCCAAAGAACCAAACACAAGGCAAAGTGGGATTCAGCAAACACAGTTCCCACAGGAAAATGTGTAGTAGTCCTGTTTTTATTTTTAGTCTAAAAAAATGAACTCAAACTTCTAATCAAGAATTTAAAAAGGAGGAGTCAATGAAATGTCTCAGCAGATAAAGACATTTGCCATCCATTCTGACAACCTAGGTTCAAGGGATTCAAATAGTAAAAGAAGATAACATACTAAAAGTTGTTTTCTTACTTTATGCACACACACACACACGCGCGTGCACACACACACACACACACACACACACACGAGAGTGAGAGAGAGAGAGGTGATGAACTCAAAATTGTTGTGTCTATATTCGCAAAATCAGCATAAGATCAAAACAGCCAAAATCTGAGCTTGGATAGGAGAAGGACTCATTATTAATTTACTGATGCTGGGAAAGGGAGAGGTTGTTTGTTTGTTTTTAAGAATACATCATCTGGGAGACTACTCAGAACATATTCATGTTCAGTAAATAGTACAACACTCATACACATACAGTCATCAGTCCATGGACTCAATGGATTATTTAAAAACTAAGCACACAAATTCAGAATGGAAGGTGTTAGAATTGCTAGGGAATGAATAGGAGCAGAGAGCATATAAATGAATTTGAGCAAGCTGTAGTATGTTCATTTATGACATTTTCAAACAAACCAAAATTTTAATAAAAAAATACAATCTGGGAAAGAGAAAAAGTGAATTAAGAGTAAAATAATACTTAAAGAATTTAAGAGTTGAAATGATAAAAAAAATAGGTTGAAGAAACAAAAAGTTTTATGCTTTTAATCAATAATCTAAAACTAAGCATGTAGCTCTCCGTAATTGCCTATCACCATGCCACAGAACATGGCTCATTGCCAGGAATAAGATATAAATCAATAAACCAAAATACTTCTTTGCTAGATATAGTCAGAAAAGATACAAAGCATAAATTCAATTAGTAAAAAAAACAAATTACATGCATTGAAATCATTTTAATTATAATAAATTCTATAAGTTGACTTATATAATTTTGATAATACAGAAAGCATACAAATTGACTACCAAAACAATTTTCAAAGCAGGTGCAATAAGAAGCAGAAAAGTTGATGAGAAAACCTACAAATATATTCAAGGATTACTTAAATAAATTTAGTAAAAATAACACAAAATTTTCTGTGCTGGTTTGAGTGAGAATGGATCCCATAGGTCTATATATTTGAATATTTGGTTTTCAATTTTTGGAACTGTTTGAAAAGGATTAGGAGATCCACCCTTGCTAGAAGATGTGGGAACAGACTTTGAGGTTTCAAAACACTTGTGCAGGCTAGGCATTGTGATATATAACTTCAATTCCAGCACTGCAGAGACAGAGGCAGGTAGATTTCTGCGAGTTCTAGGCCAGCCTTATATATATAGTGATGGCCTTATTTCTGTCCTTGGGACTCTAGTGGTAGAAAAATAAACCAGATTCCAGGAAAGACTGGTTTATACTGTATGAACCCATCTCATCTTCCCTTCTCAAATTAGTTAAATAATTAACATAAACCCACAGGATTTGTTTGATTTTAGCATAAAATGTAAGAAAAAGAACAAAACAAATTTCAGTACACAAAATCTTAACTTTATAAATAATATAATTGGAAAACAAATTATGTTTTGTTGATATATTACAGATACTGAGTGAGTGATTGTGTGTCTGATGCCATACTGATTATCCTGGAGGAACATAAATACATATTAGATATCCATCCCAGAGTGAATCACAAACACAAGAAAGAGAATAATGTATGTATTACAGCCTGATCAGCTTAACAAGAAAATTAAAAATAGATCTCTATACTAAAATTTTCACAAATACTAAGGACTTATAGGAAAGTGAAGGACTGTTAGCTAAGAACAAATGGATGCAAGTTAGAAGAACATTTGTTTCCAAAATCTGTAAAGCAAAGGACGCTGTCAAATGGATGAAGTAAAAGCCTATATAATGAGAAAAGATTTTTACCAACTTCAGATTCAATATATGATTAGTGTCTAAAATATATAAAGAACATAAAGTAAATATCAATAAAACAATTAATCCAATTAAAAATGGGGTAGAGGTCAAAACAGAGAATTCTCAACAGAGGAATCTCAAATGGCTGAAAAATATTAAAGAAATATTACTCATCACAAAATACAAGTTAAACCTACTTTCAGATTCAATGTTACACCTGTCAGAGCGGTTAAGATCAATAACAAAATGTCAGCTCATGCTGGGGAGGATGGACAACACGGTGAACACTCCTCCACCACTGGTACTTGTACTTCCACTAAGAAATAAATATGGCAGTTCCTCCAAACACTGGGCATCAATCTACCTGAAGACCAACTATACCATTCTTGGAAATATGTCCAAAGTTCACTTTACCCTCCCGCAAGGATACTCACTCAACAAGGTCTATTGCAGCTTTATTAATAAATAGTCAGAAACTGGAAACAACATAAATGTCCCTCAAACAAAGAATGAATTATGAAAATATGGTTTATTTACAGAATGGAGAATTGGTCAGTTGTTTAAAAAATGAAATTTTGAGGCAAATTGATAGAACCAGAAAAAAAATCATACTTAGTGAGGTAGCCTAGTCTTAGAAAGACAATTATGGTATATATTCATTTGCAAGTGGATGCTAACTATTAAGAAGATGATATTCAAGTTACAATCCACAGACCCAGAGATGTTAGGTAAAGGGAAAAGCTATAGGCAGGAATCATAGATCTCCTTGGGAATGGGAAATAAAATGGACTTGGTAGGTGGACTAGGGTGAATGGGGCTGAGAACATCAAAGATCACCTGGGGGAGGTGGGGGAAAGAGTACTGGAAGAGATGCCTGAAATTGAGGGGCATTTGTGTATAGTGTTGAAAGCTAGTACAGTGGAAACTTCTTTAAATATAGGGAGTGACCATAGCAATGACTACTAATAAAGAATGATATGGAGTCTGAGCTGGCTATCTTTTGTAGACAGGTAAGGATTCTAGTGGTGGTACTGGGTTGAATTCAATGGAATTGTTGTTGGAGGGGATCCTATGAAGATCTCCAAACAACTTAGGTTGATGCTAGGGCAGAGGGTTGCTCTCTGAAACCTGAAAGTAGGTCCCAATTGCCAAGAACATCATCTATACATCTTGTTGAATGTAGACAGGTTGAGCTGATACTTGCATTAAGACTTCATCCCATATGTTCTAGTCTCTTTGGTGTGGGAGGTTACTCTTCAGGTTACCTAAACAGAAATATGGACAGCAAGCCAGCTACAAAATACTTGACCAACAATCTGTCCATCCTGAAAGATGTTTGGGGGAAAAGCTGTCTTAGAACTTGTCAGGATGGCTAACCACTGTCTCATTTAACTTGAGGACCACTCCACAAAGGAGCCCATTCTGACATGCTTGGATGGCCAGGATCCAGAGACTAGATAACTCAGACTCCTAGGGTAGAATGAAATACAACTGCCAAAAAATATGACATTCTGCTTTACTCATAAATCCAGCGCCTTTTCCAGTCCTCATCAGAGAGGATTCCTCCAGCAGCAGATGGGGGCAGGTGCAGAGACCCACAGCTGGACATTACTCTGAGAGGGAGTCTAAATTGAAGGTATCTATCAGATTCTTTCCCTTGGAGTTAAGAGAACATTATGGACATGGGGGAGAAGATATTGTAGGAGTCAGAGTGGATGGAGAACACCAAGACAACACATCCCACTGAGTCAACTAAGCAGGGTTTAAATGGGCTCCCAAAGACCAAAGCAGTGAGCATGTGACCTGCAAAGTTCTGTACCAGGTCTTCTGCATGTATGTAATGACTGTTAGCTTGGTGTTTTTGTAGGAGTAGGTGTGTCTCTGACTGTTTGGCCTGCTTTTGAGACTATTTTATCCTGTTGGGTTGCTTTGTCCAGTCTTGATATGCCCAACTTAAATTCTTCTTTAGATTCATGTCAAATCAAATAATTGTTCTGTGTAACTCTAGAAACGTCTTCACTGGTGGCCTTCACCTGGAAATCTAGACTAAGCATTGCCATGTCATAGTTGTAGCTGAATGAATTCCAGTTTGGACTGCGCCTCTCCCCACTCAAGCATTCAGTATCCTTTATGTGTTGTTTTTATAAGCATAGCTGGAATGTGAGCTACTCAGTCTCTGATCCGTAGATCAGACAAGCAGACATGATGATGACATAACGTAGTTTGCAGAGGCTAAACTCAACAAATATGCTGAGGCCTTAGTCATCATTATGAAAGAAGGAGCAATTCACCATGAAGCCAAGGCAAGAACTGGTCATATGTATAGGTACTAAACTTTGTAGGGGTGGGGGAATGGGGCTGGGGTCTGAGGGAGGTCAGAACCATCAGAGATACTTGGGAGAAATATATGAATGTTGAGAATCTGAATGCCATCCAATAGGATAAGAAATTGTTTTTAACAATATGGATCCTTCTATGTATGGTCTTTATTTCTAAAGGATTTCTCTCTTGTGACTTCAAAAACATTTAAATTATAAACTTGTGTGTTGTGGAAAAGTTCTTAGACATTTTCTTTAATAAAACTCAAGAACAATACATTTCATACAACTAGATGAGACTTTGATGTGGGAAGCAGTGGGAGACACCCTGGTTTTCTTCATATGTGAGTAGTCAAGAAGAAGGTATAATATTTACTATTTAAAGAAGAAATATAGAGGATAACTACCACTATTGACTGTGGAATTCCCTAGAATAATGGAGTACTGGAATAAGCAATAAACTATTAGAATAAATATTTCTTCTGTAGAAAATTGGCATTACTTGTGAAGGTATATAAATACATGCAGCAAATTCATAATACAAAATATCTGTCAAACACTAAAATATTTCCCATAATTTTCAAAGATGATTTAAGAGTCTTGGTCACAAAACAGCATTTCTTGAAATATATTCCAGGATTAAGCAGTTCTCAAACAAAACAATAAAGTACAATGCTCTTTGCTGTGGAATATTAGTTTGGGATGTGTTACATTTATTTATGCTATGGAATGTTTATTTACTGATGCAAAGATTGTTGTATTCTTTTATGTTGCATTTGTTTAACTCTGTGAAACTGTGTTGCTTTGCCTGTCTCAAACACCTGGTTGGTATAATAAAGAGCTAACCGGCCAATAACTATGCAGGTGAAAACATAGGTAGGGCTGGTATGTAGAGAGAATACATAGGAGAAGAGAGAAGGAGGAGGAGAAATAAAAGGAGAGATGATGCCAGGGGCAGCCACCTAGCCAATCACTCAGCTACAGAGTAAGCAGGAAAGAAAGAGATATAGAATAAAGAAAGGCAAAAGACATAGAGACAAAAGGTAGACTGCATAATTCAAGAAAAGTTGACTAGAAAGGAGCCAAGCTAAACCTGAGCATTCATAAGTCTCCATGTATTTATTTGGGAGCTGGGTAGCAAGAAATCAAAGAGTGAAGAATAAAAAATAAAATAAAATAGCTACAGTTACTCTCTTCTAAAATGTCTGGGAAGTTAGCATTGTGATCAAAATTCTATTTCATAGCCACAAGACCCCAGAAAATGCCCATCAATACATCCTGCCACATGTCAGATACATAATTGTCCAGCTATTTTTTGATTACCTGACTGTGGACTGCAGTTTGTTATAATACATTACAATCACACTGAAATAGTTTATTATCAGATGAGTTGCATTATTTTTTTAGATTTATTTATTTTATTTTATGTGTGAGTATTTTGTATATATGCATGCATGTATAGCATCATCATGTTGTGTGCTGATCCCAACACAATTCAGAAAAGGTAGAACTGGAGCTGAGGGTGTTTGTAAGCCACCTGATTGGTCCTGGGAACTGAACTTAGGTCTTCTACAAGAACAATAAGAGCTCTTAATAACTGTGCCATTTCTCTAGCACTGAGGGGCATTATTCCTTAAAAACAGAAGAGTTTGGTGGTAATTGCTAAAAGTTTGTAGTATGCCTAAGTGTGTCTTTCTAAAAGCTACACAGATAAATGAATGTCATAGCCATCATATGTGTCCATGTTACAAGCATGTAAACACTGAAAAGGTTATTTTGCCTTTTTTCAAGTGTATAGATATAGAAAGGACAAAAAGATGATTTTTAGAAATCAAGTGAACCTAGGAGGGTGGTTTGGGACAGAGGATAAAGGTGCTTGCTGCCAAAATCAATAGCCCAAGCTCAATCCTCATCAGCTCCATGCTGAGAGGAGAAAAGGAGCCCTACAAGTTGTCTTCTGACATCCACATGTGTTCTGAGGTATTCACATGCTCTCCTCACATTAGTAAATATAAAAAGGACTAAAAAATGTACAAATGTGGTTTTTCTAAAATTATATAAATCAGATACCAAGATTTTTGGAGTTCTTTGCAAAAAAAATAATCTGTTTAATGGAGCAAAATGCACCTATTTTAAAATCTGAATTTGTTTCCTTTTCTGCCAACACTGCCGCACATTTCAAAGTCCTTGAGTTCCAGTCATGAGAATGTGTTATAAGAAACATGTGGGTAGTTCAAGAGACTATATCCTTCTTTTTGAGAAGGAATCTCACAAATATTGCCTCTTTCTGCATCAGTCAATGACTTACTTTATGGCATTCTCCTGACATATAAATGGGATACTCTTCCCTTTACGAAAGTCATATCTTGTATTCTCCTTATACCACATATGTGACTTTGCCTTCTTAGGCTTCTCTTCAAAGAATAACAATCAATTTAGGTGTGGATGTGACAGGCCTCTTGGGGGCCCAGAGGCAATAACAATTGGTCTGTAGAATAGAGGAGAGAGAGAATCACAGGTCCCAAGTTGATAGAAGGCAAGATGAATCTGTGAGCTCCACAGAGAACAGGTACCAGCCATTGACAGGGACCAATGGAAGATCAGAAATTAGCCTTTTATTCTAAGAAAGCTCAATCCTTGTACAGCTAAAAGCCATAGTAGAAATAGCGGTAAACAGGGAAAGATCAGTTGCCACTAGGACATGGGTATTAAAGAAAGATTTGCACACATGCTTGGAACAATCTATAAACTAAGTACTGATGTGGGATTCTCCTCTGTATGCTGTGAATATCATTGGTTAATAAAGGAACTGCTTGGGGCCTATAGTGATCTATAGGGGAACAGAACTAGGTGGGAAAAACTAAATGGAATGCTGGGAGAAAGGAGGCACAGTCAGAGAGAAGTCATGTAGCCCCGCCAGAGACAGATGCTGGATCTTTAGACAGTAAGACACAGCCACATGGCTATACACAGGTTAATAGAAATGGGTTAAATTAATATGTAAGAGTTAGCCCATAAGAAGCTAATGGGCTATGCAGTGTTTTATTTAATACAGTTTCTGTGTGATTATTTCAGGGCTAAGAAGCCAGGAACTAACTGGCGGCCTTCCTCCTCCAAAGTACAACTCAAAAACATGTTACTAGCTAATGATTAAGTGGAGACCTAGTAGAGAGAGAAGATTTATTACAGATTGAAGGAGGATCTTTTTCTTTATATCTGAGTTTTATTAGGAGTTGAACCTATGATCCATGCTTGTGCTTTATAAAACACCTCTTTCTAAGAACTTGACATTTATTACACTACAGGGTGTAGGTAAATTACCCTATCACCATGCATGGGAGAGCAGAGTTCATCTTTATGTAAATGAGCAAGCTCATTATTGACAAATCCACATGTATCGTCCTTTGCAAACCTCATTAATCAGTCACCAACACCCACTATAAAAAAACTTGCTTCAGTGTAAGAACAGAATGATGGAAAGAAAGCACAATTGTGTCCTTTGTGATATCAAGGAAACGGAAAAAAAACCCTAAAGTGATTCAATCATGTCATGGACCCGACACAGGCAAGATGCAATTAAAATATGATTCATCTCTTATAGATAAAATATCATAGTGAATGAGTCAAAGATGGAATTTAGTTTAGGCCCTTGAGCATCCAGTTTTCTTAGAAACCTATCCTATGATATTGGTCATCCCAAACTATTTTTCTGTAAATTTAAGTAATTGTATTTTTACCTGAGAAAAGTTTTATGGGCATTAGGAAAATGGATGCAGGAAGATCCCCACTTATTTTTAACCCAAATCATATAAATCTTCATTCAACATGTTCCCACAAACGGGCATGGATTCTACTAGACAAGGAATCAACAAAAAAAATCAGAAAAACAGAATTCTGAGTTTGCAGCTATCGCAGTATGAAAGAGTTGAAGGGCAATCCTTCATGGAAAAGAACTGACTTCTTAGTAAAGATACATGAAAACTCTAGAATAACAAAAGTTTTGTAATAACCACAAATTATGACAAATACATTCTCTTCTTAATACACTGAAGATGATCTTTATAACATAACACTTCATTAATGAAAGGAAGTTCATGATTGTGTTTGCATATACACAGGCATCATCTGAGAATCTCAAAATGTAATCAGTCTTGTTCCTTCCTTTCAGTCCTAAAACACTTCTGACTCAACAATTCCCAGTTGCAAACTGTTGCATCATACACGTCTCAACTTTGCTCAAAAAGTTCTTGATAGATAAAGTTATGTCTCACTCTCATGTATCCCAAAAGTAAGTTATATACTGTTTGAGACATAAAAGGACTTAAAAACATGCTTGTAATAAATGGGTTCTGCAAAGTTAAATCTCTAAATACACAGACAACTAGAATAGGCCTGGCAAGGGAAAAGAGAAAGGAAATTAAACAGAGTTTCCTTATGAGGGTGCATGCATAGAATAAGCAGATATGAAGTTATGCAACAAGAATCATTAGACATAACACAAAACAACCACATTCACAGGACACTAACAGGGTTCTTTCCAAGCAATAGGTCATGCCTTGCAGATGATAAGTGCTGTCTGCTTTTAAAATATCACCAGGCCAGTGTGAAGACAGTTTTCCTCCACCTGTCCAAACAATGGAAGATAGCGGTGAACAGACATGCTTCTTTCAGACTTGTAAATACTGGCAGCATCTGTCCTGGAGTTAACTAGTTTTACTGGAATTTTTAAATGTTCTGAGTACTTATTTACCAAACATCATCCAATAAAGAGCAATGAATATCCTGTGTCTCAGCTGTTAAGAGAGTATACTACTGTAGCTAGAGGACCTGAGTTCAGTTCCCAGGATCCAAGTCAGCTAGTTGTTTTTGGGGGGATTCGATATGCACCTTCCTGTATGGACACATGGACACACACACACACACACACACACACACACACACACGTGCAAACCTTGAAAATATTAATTTATGTTAACAAAGCCTTTCTATGAAAATCAGTTATTTAATTCACAAACCAAGTCATTCTGAGATCTTAAAAGTGAGTCTTCGACATTTGCTCTGAAGTTAAATACCTATGAACAACAATGGAGTAACCTAGGATCTGCCCAAGTCATCCCCACTAAGGGACAGTGCATATGACCAAGAATTATTGTCCTCCTTCTGAGGCAGTTTTTACAGTGAAAACCATAGTCTCTGGTAAGAGAATGCAATGCGTCTCTTTAAGTCATAAGTGCTGCTTCAATGTGACAGGCTGTGCTGTGAGTACTCTTTCCTCTGGAATATTCTGTAGTGTGAGAATCTCTTCAAAAAAAATCAGGGGTTTGTATTTCACAATTCCTGAAAATGCCCTTTTAGGTCTGCAATGATTTCTGCCTGATCATTCATTAATCCAAATGAAAATTCCATCACCAGGAAAGTCAATACGACTTTACACACATGTCTGTCCTTGTTTTTTGTTTTTCGGTGGGGTTTTTTTTTTTTGTCCTTTTTTTTCCAAGTAAGTTATTAGGGATTGTCGAAAGAACATCTCAAAGTTGATGAGAACACATAATTGAGGGCGAATGTGCAATATAAGGTGCAGCACTTAGAGTAACTGAGCGCAGAGGAATGATTTTGTGCTTCCAGAAACCACCAGAAATCACTCAATGCTGTGGTTAGAATTCAAGGAATGACTGAATTCTATCTGCAATTTGACCTTCTACTAATATTTCATAATAAGTTACCAGAATCTCAAACTGCTGACATCTGACCATGTTCTCCCCTGAGAAGAAGGAGAAGGGAAGGCCCCTCCTCTATCTGTCATCCCCCATGTATTCTACACACCAAGAACTTTACAAGTGTTCTATTTGAGATCATATACATGGACTTAATTTCATCCAATAAAGTGGATGAAGCTGAGCCCCTATGTTCCAGAGTAATTTAGCTCTGGGGTTGAATTTGTCAACACTACAGTTTTCTGTCAAGATTCTCTATTAATAACTCTCCCAATGATTAATATTATTAATAATATCTCTCCCCACACATGTCATTTATAATTGGAAATGAGCTGTTTGACTCACCTGAGAGGGAGTGAGTTTGAAGACGAGAGAGAAGGAAAGAATATCACTTCCTCAAAGCATTACAGCACAGAGTCTCCACACACAGTCCCACAGAGCCTTTAGACTTCTGTGTCTGCATGGTGTGAAGATGATTTGAAGCCTTTCCAGGGTTTCTTCTTACCAAGGGTGCCTTGGCTTTCATCTCTTCATGTTATGCTTCCCAGTCATAGCACAGCCTTCTACACTTTGCAGGGGAAGGGATACTTTCTCCCAAAGAACTCTTTTAGAAGAACAATAAAGAAAGAAATTCAGATGGTCTCCATTATGCTGACAGTATTAAGATCTTGGAAAAGTGTGCATTTAGAGAAAGAAGCTAAATTGTTCTTCTGCACCTATTCTTAGGGGTATGTGAAATTGATAAGCATTTATATTAATAATGATGAGAATGATAAGGCCAATAATGAAAGTATGCACTTACTTGGACTGTCTGAATGACATGTGCCTTGAGGAGGTATTTAATCTATATACTCTAAGATACAATGAGCAATTTCCTAGAATCCTGTTACAAGTGTGCAGTGTCACAGCCAGAGCTTGACTCACTCTTCTAGGATAAAGTTTCAGTGTCCTTTCAAATTTTAAAGGTGGATTACAGTATATATCAGAAATATCAAACCTTCTAACAGTTGCTGTTACCTCATAGTACAAATGACACTCCCAGAAAGTAAAACGGACTCACGTTTTTGAGGTTGGAGAGACAGTTCCAAAGTTAAGAGCAAGACTGCTCTTGCAGAGGACCCAAGTTTTGTTCCCAGGACTCACACTGGGCAACTCACAACTGCCTATAATTCTTCTAGTCCTGGGAGTTGCAGTTCCCTCTTCTGGTCTCCATGAGTACTACACTCCTGTGCACACACCCACATGCAGATAGACACATACACACATACTTAAAGAAGGAAACAAAGCAAAGTGACCTATAAAGTTGTTTACAATGCGGCACATTTCAATTTATAACAATTGTTCCTGGTTCCTGAGCTTCATTTTCTTTTCTACTTTCTAATAGTTATACAGCTATGTCTTCGATTCTAATGAGCATGAAATAATATGATAATGTCCCTGAAAACTTAATGGGTATTAAATTGCTTGAATTAGAAACTCATAAAATTCTTTTAACCACATTATGAAAATGTATGGACTTGCATTTACCAACTTATTAAGTTTTTTGTTTTTGTTTTTCGCTTCCTGGTTTGAGAATTTCAAGCACCCAGGACTACAGATGAAGAAGGCAAAAGCCACCCAAACAAGGCAAAGAAAGGTGGCTGAAAATTCACTGCTGTTTATTGAAGAAAATGACTATGGTATTTTGGTGCTTTATTAAACTTCACAATTCAGTTAAACTCCCCAAAACTTCTGCTGCCGAAATTTCTCTTTGCAAAATGTTGCTTTTCATGTCATGCTGAGAACAGTAGCCTACTTTTACAAAGATGCAGGGGCAGGTGTTATAGCTCAGTTGGGTTTAATCTTAACCATAGATGTGTGAATACCTGGAAACCCAGCATTAGGAGAAGGATGCAACGAGGAAAATAAAAGGGTCATATTAGAAAATCAGCCTTAACACTGTCATCCAGAAGAAAGCAGATGAATGACTTCAGTAGAGTGGTCAATTAAATACATTGCACAACAATGATTCAGTCCCAGAAAGTTTTCCTATCTCTGAGTATAACTTCTACAGTTTCACAGCTAACTCTAGTACTTAAAGCCCTATTAAGTTTAATCATGTTATTAGCCCCAATCCAAAAGCTCTCTGCTTATTCCAATAGTTGCCAATATCTCTACAAGCTATAAAACATTCCTGAGAGAGGACAATGATGACGAGTAAGTGTAGACATAGATCAAGTTCCCAGTAAATAAATCACTGTGAATGTTTTCCCTGAAGAACTACTTATTGTAATAATAATAAAAGTGAAAGCAAACTAAGTAGCTGAAAGGTGGGGGAGGGGAATAAAGTATGGCAGAGCCATATAATATGGAGGAAGAGTCATAAAATGTTCAAAAGAAAAATACTTTGTACTTTGGGAAAATCTTAAAATTAGTAACTTGTAAAAAGCAAGTCATAAGATAGTTTTTATTGTTCTTAAAATGTTTGTGTATACATACATACTAACTTGAATATAAAGATGTTTTCCCTCTAAGTGGGTGTGTTATCCTGAGTGCTTTTTATTTTTTGTTTAAATAAGATGAGTGTCAGTGTGGTGGCTCAGAAGTTGAAGGCAGTTGTTACTGAGCCTGATAACTTGAATTTAATGTCCAGGATCCACATTGTAGAAAAAAAGCAATGTCTATCACTAGTTGACCCCCCATACACACATATACATACACACACAACACACAAATAAAATAAATGTAATTAAATAATTAAAATAAATAAAAATGTTTTCTTTACAAGTATTACTTTTTAGCTTCATTTGAGCATTATATTTACAGTAAGAATTGAAACATATATATATAAAATTTCCTTATAAAATATATATTCTCCATCTGCAAACGTCATAGATTTCATATTTAAAAAAATATGTAATGTGAAAAATAAAAACTGAGTATCATAACTTAGACCACACACCTTGTGTTCTAATTGTCCATCTTTACTGAATTATTTCAACCTCATCCCACTCCTTATTATCCCCATTACTACATATCATCAACTATGGATGGGACTGTAAGTTAGTACCACCATTGTGATAAAAACATGGGACTTCAAATAGTATGAGATGTATCTAAGTCCCTAGCCCCATAGTAGGAATATGCCAAAGTGTTTGATGAGGGACACTATGTATGCCCATGGTTTTATGGCAATGATATACCTACAATATGAAATTAAGGAGTCTATCAAGACGTGAAAGTGTAAGGAGGACGAGATACATATGTGCATAAAAGAATACCATTTGGTCTTAAAATGCTATTCTTATTCTTTGCAACAATGTAGAAGGGACTAATAGTCATTACATTAAGTTAAATAAACCAGACATGTAAAGCAAATGCTACATGGTCTTTACTTTGGGAAAGTAAAAAGTTTGTTTGATGGAATAATGAAGTAAAGTCACAGTCCCTAGTGGTCAAAAAAGATGGGGATAGGGAATGGGAACAACTTAGATACAGTGCACCAAACACAAGATGAACCTTAGCTCTGCTTTTCTACTTAGCGGTAAAGTCACTATTGCTTACAAGATGCTACCACAATACATTTCACATGATTGGTTCTCAGCACATGGAAATAATCACTATTCTGAAAAGGGAAGTGTTATTCAACCATTATTTGATCACTATGAACTATACATATCTATCAAATTATTGTATGGTCCATTATTAAAATGTATAGATGTCTATCTCAATAAAACTGCGAGAGTAAAAAATAACAGAATACTACTTTATTTTTGACTTTATTTATTTGTTTAGTATGTGTGGACACATCCATGTCAAAGTAAGCATGTGGAGACCAGAGGAAAACTGCCAGGAATTGGTTTTCTCCTTCTACAATGTAGGTTCCAGGGGTAGAACTTGGACCATCAAGCTTTGTGGCAGGTGCCTTTACTGAATGATTAATTTCATCAGTTCTACATTGCTACTTTAAAAATAAGAAGTAGTTGAGTATGCATACTTGAAACTTCAACACTCAGGGAACTGAATAAAGATATCAGGTGTTCAAGGTCAGCCTTGGGCAAAAACAAGTGTAAAACTGTGTGGAATTAGATTAGATTTTGTCTAAAAGTACTACAAAATAAATCAGTTAATTATGATAGAAATCATGCCATTTACAGATGAAGAACGAACCACTGGAAGTTTTGGTTGGATAAACACAGGTAATTAAATCCTCACATGTATCAGGAAGAATTAATTTCAGAAGTTGAAAGTCAATGCCAAATGATTTTCAACCTACATTTCATTTCAGTTTAAATAATTATGAATTTCCTCCAAATCCCAAGTCCTGGGAATTGTGTGTACAGTAGTCCATTTAAGACAAATCTTAGAGTTTCCAAGTTTTGAGATCCAGAGGCTATGTTACCTTAGGTCATTATTTCAGTTAAGCTGAAGTGTTGGGGCCAAGGTACTAAAATAGATGAGACTCCTTTAAAGAATCTGCCAAAGAATTCTGGCCCCTGAAGCCGAGCCTCAAAAGCATTACTGCATATGAAAATTATAATAATTCTGCATCCCATGGAAGGCATGGAAAAGGAATTTCTACCCTACAGCAAGCATCATGTTGATTGACACTGCTAACATTCTTTTTGAAAAGATTCACCTTTCACATGATACACTTCATGCATCCATATGTGGCAATAGAGTTCAAACAATCCATATGCTACCAAAGGGCATGGTTTGGCATAAAACATGACTTTATCTCTAATCTCCATCATATACAAGATTTACTTTGGATCACAGTGAAGAAGTAAGCAAAATGGGATTCACAAAACTTATCAGCCTCCAAAGCTTTACACATATCATGTTTCAAAATCAACACTAATATTTATAACCAAAAATCTGTGTTAAAGGCATTCATAATGTAAAATACGTGTAAAAAGCAGGCTCATTTTGTCATGTAGGTAATGAAATTTTAAAACAATGTGTGTATACATTTGTGGGAAGGAAAAGGGCATGAAATACACTAAGTGTCTCACTTGCTGTCACATTCCAGACACAGAATGCCATTTTGATTCTCTCAGTACTCAAGCTATAGATTTTGTAGCAATGTTGTCACCTGGTGAAAGAGTTTAGAAATTTCTGACACATCAGAATTACTGAGAAAACGTGGTACTCTGTGAGAGATTCTAACTTATCAGCATTCAAAACACTCCAGTGGAATGTCTAAGACAAGCATCTGGTTCTCCACCTCAATCACATTGCCCTCCTGTAGTCTCTGATGAGAAGCATCATGGGAAATGGAAATCCCACTCACACAAAGCAAAAATCTCTTCTTTTAATTTGTTTCCTTATTCTTCCAGATGGAAAGTCCATAACATTGTTTTTTTCTGAAACCATTTTTTCTAAGCGAATCACAGAACTGTGAGGCATGGACAAAGATAGAGAAAACTAAAAAAGACCAATTGTTGTCAGAAAGAACAGTGCAGCTATGGGAAGTGATTTTCTATCCAGAATGCACATTGCCTTGATTGGCAAGGACTCACAGGGCTGCACTGGGAAGTGTTGACTGACATGGATTTGTGCAGATTCTATTCATTTAAGCATTTATTCTGGCATTGATTTTTTTTCCTCGGCAAGCTCCACCTGAGCTACCTTTACTGTTTTACACTGAAAAGAGCGTACATCGTATGTGCATTAGAGACTTATAGGAATCTTCATTGTGATGGGTCCCTCACTGACCGCTGTGCATCAGGCCAGCAATGTATTATGAAAGTAGAAGTTGTAGCAAATAGATAATCCCATCTCCTAACTAACACAATGAATGAATCATCATATTGTTATTATAACTAAAACTCATTGTATATGCCAATAAATCATCAAGATAGTAATGTTTTAAAGGAGAGAGGATTAGCTTTTTAAAGATTTGTTATATTTTGAACTATGTGGATGTCATAGGATTTCTAATGCTCTTCATCACCAAAGGAAGTCAAGACAGGAATTCAAACAGCACAGGATCATGGAGGCAGGAGCTAATGTAGAGACCATTAAAGAGTGCTGCTTACTGGTTTGGTTCCCGTGACTTGCTCAGCCTGCTTTCTTTTAGAGCACCACCCCAGGGATGGCACCACACACAGTGATCCAGGTCCTCCCTCACTGTACATTAATTGAGAAAATGCCTTACAGCTGGATCTCATGGAGGTACTTCCTTAACTGAGGCTCCTTCCTCTCTCATGACCCTACTTTATGTCAAGTTCACACACAAAACCAGCCAGGGCAGTAGATATGATATTTCTATGTATGAGAGTGTGCACACATGTATGCGGATATCTGTAGAATCAAGAAGAGGATGTTGGATCCTCTGGAACTGGAATTTCAGACAGTTATGAGACACTAAGGATCTTGGATCCTCTGAGAGAATAGCAAATGGTCTTAACTATTAGGTGATCTCTCCAGTCACAGGATAGGCCTTTTGAACTAACAGGCTGTTCCTACTGACTAGTCCTCTTTCTAATTATAGGAACTAAATACACTTACAGTCCTATTCTAAATGTAGACACCAAAAGATTAATGAAGAATACGGCAGCCTAGGAGTCCAGCTCCTAGAACTGCACTGGGGTTGCAGCAAGAAAGCCTTAAAAGCAGTGAGAACTTAGCAGAATTTCCTATCTATCTGAAGTAAAAGACTCACATACAGGATATGAGGTCACACTCTTTTTATTTCCAACTCTCATTCTCTACTCTAATTCTCAAATGCTTTGCTCTAATTTCTTCTGCTCTCATTCTCTTGTTCCAAATATCTCTAATTCTCTTGTTCACAAAGCTCATATATACATATGTAACAACTACTTTCAATAAAAAAAGGTTACAGAAACTTCTCAGGGACACAATGCTTTCCTTGAGTAAGTGATAAGGAGCAGAGCCATTTACCTTGGCAACACATTGGTGGGGTGGAGAGCTCTGGGCATTTCAGCACTCTTGGACAAGGTCTGTCATTGAAAAGCATCCCAAGCCTAAAGATACTTTTTTTTTTTTATTCTGCATGCTTCCCCAGAGCACATCAAGGGAAGCCTGTTTATTCAAGGCTGTGAGGTCAGACCACTTCTGTAGCCCTGGGTGTCTATGAAACTTTTTCCACGTAAAGCTGTTTCTCTCTGGATTTGATTAATTGGTTAATTGTTATTCTTATCCTCTATATAAATTTTAGGACTTAAACATTGTTAACTGAGCCTTGAATTGTACCATAAACTGAGGTTAGGGGTTTGAACAGGGTTAATTGCTAAGGAACATAGTAGGGAGTGGCTGCTGGTCTTTGTTATCAGCCAGGCTTGGTTAGAAACTGGCAAATGATCCAGGCCACGCTGTGTCTACTGGATCTTGATTTAACAAACCGGACATTTGCACCTCTGTCCCCAAGCATTTTCTATGAAAAAAATCTAACTTATGATCCATACATACAGAGTCCCAGTCTAGTTAATTTGCCCTGTCAGCTTAGCTGACCAAAGAAAACAGTTTCCTAAGTTTCTCATCATTTTGTGGAACATAGGCTGAACTATGAGAACTTGTTTTAGTCACCAGAATTACACAGAGTGGGGAAAAGTCATCCTTCTGTCCGTACACAGGAACAACAGTGTCCAAAAAGTGAGGAGCACAGTACTATGGACGTGGGAAAAATCCCCTGGCTATTTTAGGAGAGAGATCATGGTTTCAGACTAGAAATTTACCAGCAGAATCAATCTGTTATACATATGCAATGGACACATCAACCTTGTTTATGCATTTATCCTTTATTTGGTGGGTCGACCTTATGAATATGAGCTGTCATTTGCTGTGTATTCTTACGGACCCATACAAAGAAGAAAACAGGAAATTTCATTTCAAGTGATTATTCTGGTGTTTTGCCTCACCCTGCTTCCTAGTGAACTAATAAGATGAAGTTTTCCAATGAACATAATAGAAAAAAATGGTAATAAGTGTATTTTAGTTAAAGCTTCTCAAATAGTCCTTGCTCATTTAAACTTCATTCCAAGAAGATTAGAGCTTGTTCTGGGGGAAGCTGAGCATGACATGAAACTAAACCTTCCAGTGCAGATGAAGAGGGTTGCATCCATTGTAGTGTAACTGCTGATAGAGTGGTACATGTAAAGAAAAACAAGTAAACTTTTGCAGGGACATAATTGAAATTACAACTATAACACTAAAGAGAAAATTAAAATACAGGCTCAAAACAGAGCAAGTATATCACAGAATACCATACAAGCATTGAACATTAATCTTCATCAAAATTTTGATGTGTTATGAAAATATACAGAGACCAAAATAGTTTGATACAGTGTAAAGAACATATAATTTGGAATATGATTTGTGATTAAAAAACTGTAAAAATTTTAAATAGGTAATTAGGTACAGATTATAGATTTATTACAAAAGCTAGTATGCAAATATGAAAAGATAAGGATTACCAATAATATTACAAATCAAGAAAATTATGCAAAGAATTTTATTAATTAACTACTTAACACACCTGCATCATTTCTACAATATTTAATCTATGCTTTTAAAACACCTTTCCTATAATAAAATTTTAAAAGATATTTTTCTCATTTTTCTGCTAGCATACAGTATTTTTTAAAACTATGGTTTTCACTGTGATATTTTACATATGCATCCATTTTTTTTTAAATTGCATCCCTCCCATGAACCACTTTTGTCATGCTCCCATTCTGATCATTTGATTCCTCTTAATTTTTTAGTAAGGAGAATAAAATTAAAATTTGTTTCCCTTGGTAATATTGGTAATGTCATTGTTGTTACATTATGTCCCTCTAAAAATGATAATCCTGTATTTCCCGAATTCTGTGCTGTAACTATCTTGGAAATAGAATCTTTGTAAGTGTGACCAAGCATCTTCAGCTTAGATAATCTTGAACTTAACATTTACTGTTAGTAATTCGTTGACTAGTTTTAAGGAAAGAAAGACATAAGAGAGAGACCTAGAAGATGAAAGTAGAGATTAGGGTGAGATCTCTAAAGGATGAGGAGTGCTGAGCATCAGCAGAGACTCAAGCCAGGAGATAAGCCAGGAACCGACTCACCCTAAGATCTACCAGGTAGGCTGCCCTGCTCACACCCTGGATTGCTCACTTCAAGCCTTGATGAAACAACAGAATAACTCCTGGCAGAAAGAATAACTTTCTGCTATGAATAACTTTCTGCTATTTCAGCTTACCAAGCTTCTGGTGATTTGCTAGGGCACCTCAGAAACTAACATAGCCAAGCGTTCCTGCCTTTCACAGGCAAAACCTAAGAATTCCATTATTTCATGCTTTGTTTCTAAAAAAATTTTAAGAAATTTTTAGTTGATGCTTGTTAGCCAGAATTTCTAATTATAGTTCTCTGTTCTGTGACATACAGTGTATATGTGTTATCTTTTCTCAATATTCCATCTTAACAAAAAATTGATAATTATATATATTATTCCAAATCTTACAATTCTTTATAGTTTTCTATATTAGAAAATCATAGGTTTTTTTTCCTCATTCTAGTTCCTCACTTTCTGTTTCACACTATAGTTTTCCACAACACCCACAACTCAGGTTGTGTTTGTCTGTGACAAAAATTTATAAAATTGTATGGCTCCTAGTTCTATATATCTTATCAATTACAAACAGATGAGGCATTGATGACTTGTGTAAAATAGCTATACACATAGATGATAGACTCACAAAACTGTATCAAACTAGGCTTAAAATACATGTAGTCCATTTAGCCATTGCTTACCCCATCCCAGAAACTGCATGATCATCTCAACAAGCAAATACACAAGGTGAACTGTATCAGAAGAATGAGCACAAAGGTACAACAGAATCATTCCCTGAAATAAATAATAAATTCACTGCAATTAATGAACAAATAAATAATATACCTTCTTTCTGCAGTATTCATCCCCAAAGCGAATGTGATTGTTGAATACATTGGTAAATTCTGTCTTAAAAGGGGCCATGCAAGCAAGAGTTCCATGGCTGCTACTTCATTAGCTTTGTAGTAAACTGACTCCCATGATGGGTTATTCCTACTATCTGAAATAACAAAAAAAAATACTTTTATGTCCTACTAAGATAAAGAGTCAAGGGTGTGCATGTTTTCAAAGTCTGAAGAAACCATCTTCATTTTAAGCTACTACAACAAATGGCTATTATCTGGATGTATGGGACAACCAACATTTATATCTGAGATATGGGGTCTGCCATATCCAAAATCAAGTTCTCTGATAGTTTCGTATCTAGTGTCCAGATTGTCATAATCCATCTTTTTCACGCTGATGATGTGAAAGCTAAGGGAAAAAAAACTTCATGTCTCTTCTTAGGAAGGCTTAACATCACTCTTGGGAGTTCTGCCTTTCTGGCCCAACTACTTTTCAAGTGTGATATTTTCTAAAATGCTTTTATTTGGAATTAAGATTGCAGCATATGAATTTGGGGCTTGTGGTTCAGGAAGCTTTATTGCAAAACAAATGTCCTGGGAATTGACTAAGTTGTCAAGACTGAGTTCCATCTCAGGATCCTCATAGAACAATAATGTAACTCCTATACACACAAATACATACATACAGATATATAGATGATAGGTGATATATAGATACAGATAGATAGATAGATAGATAGATAGATAGATAGATAGATAGATAGATAGATAGATAGATGGATGGAAATAACAAATTCCTTGCTTTGTTTTCTACTTAGGAAACCCTAACACATACTTCAAATTTTCTTTAATATTTTACCTTTTATAAAAAAAATCACCCATGAGTTCCTAGGCAGTTTCATAACCATAAAGATATTACAACTAATTTAATTTGCTATTTGATTAGAATGAAATTTATCACGCTTCTTTTGCAAGATGGCCATTACATACACCTGCGTATTCCCTCTCTTCATGGGAAAAGATGTCAATATTTTTCTTTGTAGATGATCTAAAGATATGATGTGTGAAAAAATTCAACATTAAACAAATATTTCCCAATGCCAAACATCCTACATATGTTAGGCATGTTTCTGAATCAAGGAAAAGATTAAGCCACAAAACAGTCTGTACTCAATGTGTTAAAAGCTAGAGCTACAAGAAAATGAAAAGCAGATTGAGAAGAGGATCAAAAATAAGGAAGGCAGTTGGAGATATTAATGGTTTCATCAAGATTAATTTATGGAAGAAATAATGTTTGAGAAAAAAGTTCCAGGAAGTGAGGAAATTAGATATGTAGATGAAAGAAAATGTGTTGAAGGCTTTCCAATGGGAGGACTTCCAAGACATTTGAGAAGCCAGGAATGAGACCATATATTGCTGATATTTAGGTGGTAAGAATGGCAGACTGGATCAAAAAAGTAGAAAGGGGGTCAAGCCCTCTAAGCCATTTCAGAAATCTCAGCTCTATCTTATGAGTGTTGATGGACTGGAAATCCCTCACAGCACATTAATACATTTGTAAAATCTCAAAGGTAGAAGTTGGAACAGAACACCATGAGGAACCATTGCTTAGCTCAAGGCTGTTAGCAAGAATGGTGAAGAAAGATATACTCCATGGAAACATATGTAGGAGAGACTCTAGGATTATGTGAAGGCTTGAAAGTAGATAAAAATAGAGAGTCAGGCTGCGTACTTTACCCAAAATAAATCAAAATGTGGAGTTTAACACCAAATAAAATAGGGGAAACAGTGGGTACTACAAATTATGTTGAAAGGCTTTTGATTTGGATGACAAATTTAGTTTTTAATGTTTTAAATTTGAGAAGTCGAAGTATCAAAAAGCAAGTTGAAAATGCCCCTGGATACAAATTGAAGTTGAAGTAGAGAACTGTAATGCAACTTTTGTTGGTTAATTAATTTTGTAGTTGTGAGAAACAAAAGAGGCAAGCACTCTGAAAGTAATGTCAGATCACCAAAACAGTATTTTATTCATTTATGTTCTTCTGTATTTAGTGAAGGTATAGAATATGGAGAAAAATGTTTTTAATCAGAATTATGAGTTTGCAAATAAAATTCACAGAGTTATTAAAATGGGAGGTAAACTGAATTTGATGACGGGGATTAAGTTTACCCACTTGTTAAGAAAGTTTATTCTGGGGAATACAGTGAACAAAGAAGGGGAAGAGATGGAAGTTAGCAGATAAATAAATTAAAGATCAGTGGAGAGCTAAATGAAAAGACAGAAAATGGTCAGCTAAAGGAGCAATGCTTGAAACAGAGATCTCTGAGGATGCAAGGCCCACAGCAGAACCACAAAGCATGCTGAGCTGGAAGGAGAAAACTAAAATTTTGGAGACGGGTAAGATTGCACAGTTTGTAAGTGCTTGCTTTTCAAGGACTTGGGTTTAATTCCTAGAACCTACATAAAATAAGTCTATCATAGTTATGTGCACTTTTAACCCCAACCCTGTGGAAATGAAGACATGTAGACCCTTGAGGCTAACTTAACCTGTCTCAAAAATTGAAGTGGACAGAAATTGAAGAATGACACCCACAGTAGTCCTCTGACAACAAACACATGTGTGTATGCACACACACACCTGCACACCTGCTTAAAAACACATATACAACAATTAAGTTTAAATAAACAGAATTAATGTTGATTGTGGCCATAAAGCAGAAGCTGAAACAGAGTAAGGCGGTATGTCCAGAAATTTGGGCAGAACAATGAATAGCAGGAGATGAATACACAAGTAGAGAACTTCTGGGATGAAAAAGGTGGCAGCAACATGAACAATTGAAACAATCAGGAAACATGTGTACTACAGCTCTAATGAAACCCCCGGACTTTGGGAAAGCTGCTTTTTAAATTCTACAGGGGAGAGTCTCCAGAATAGAGCCGGACTTGGTTAAAATGGGTGGGATCGGGGAATAGAATTCACCAAAGAGGAAGAAAACCACCGGACTATGGACTGCAGAGTACAGAAGCACAAACATTCAAGTACTGGGGAGAGAGAAAAATGAGGGCTGAATAAAATAATGTATATAACTACATGATGTTTAAATACTGGTAAGGGAGCCAGACTTGGGGTGACATAAACAGGAAACTGAGATAAATCCTGGTGAATTCAACACACATAATAATGGAGGAAGTGATGACATTGCAAACACCAAGAGCTTGTAAATGGAATATCACAGCAGACAGCAACCATGCGACATCAGTCTAAAGGATGGATGGGAATCCTGGTGGGTATGTGATGTAAATTTCTCTTTCTTTTCAATAGCAGAGGATCAAAAGCAATTCAAAATTATTTTTGTTGTGTTTCAACTGACCTGCATAGTAAGTGTGTGTTTGTGGAACTTACCATGGCTTGTGGATGGCACCAACAAGCAACACTGGCACTTAATCTAAAGGAACTATCCCAAGCCTACTGCAACAAGATACAAGCTAGTGCTAGTTCAAACTCATATTATGATGCTTTGTAAGGCTAATTTGGAAAAAAAAAAGTCAGTAGCCATGTTTTGGGAAATTATCCTAAATAATAACGTGGTCTTAGTTCAGATTTCTATTACTGCGATAAAGACCTTTACAACAAGTTACTTGGGGAGGAAAGGGTTTATTTCAACTTACATTTCCATATCACCATCAGATTGAAGGAAGTCAAGGCATGTGCTCAAGGCAGAAAGCTGGAGTCATGAACTAGAGCAGAAGAGGAGTTGCTTGCAGGCTTGTACCTCATGACTACTTAACCTGCTTTCTTGCAACATCCAAGACCACCTGCCAAGGATAACAACATCCACAATGGTCACCCCACATCAATCATCAATTAGAAATGTACCAGCATGCTTGTCTAGAGAGTCTGAAAGCATTCACTCAATTACACATTCTCCCTAGCTTGTGTCAGATTAGAATACCAAACATGAAATTGACACATTGTCAATTTGACAGACCAATACATCACTATTCAGCTATAACCTTTCTTTTCTTGTTTCTCCCCAATATTTCATACCAGTAGCTCAGTATAAAAAATATTCAAATTTTAAAAACCCTGCAGTCTTTTAAAATCCAAGTTTTATACATTCAGTTTGATTAAAATACCTGGTCTCTTTAAGATGTCAAACTCTCTTTAAAGGTTAAAAGTCTATGGACACTTGTAAAATCAAAAATAAGTTACATACTTTCTACTTCGAAAGGAAAGGGCCAGATTGTGGTTACATTAAAAATAAGACAAAATCCAAAGCAAAACAATATAAAGTTCAAGATTTGTGATCTGAGACCCACTCCCAACCCCATGGACTGTAAACAGCCTTGGAATCGGCACTTCTGTAAGTCTCACCTTCACGTCACACACAGAACGCTTTTTCTCTGATGCAGTTAGGATGCAGCTTCATCATTAGCTTCTCCTGGCTCTCTTCTGGGACCCTGTGTCTGCCATAGCATGTGAAGTCTCAAATTCTCGACAAAACCCCTTTCGCCCTTGGGCTTCTTCTGCAACTGAAGCTGCGCTGTCACAAAAGCTTCTCCTGGTCGCATACCCTTTGAAGCCTCAGCTGCTTGCCATGACTCCTTGGCGCCTGCAGAACCAGTACCACCTGGGAAACTGTGTGCCATCATGAGGTATAGCTTTGGGCTCCTCTGGACCACAGCTTCTGTGTGCTGACCCTAAGGTTAAAAAAAAAATCTCCTGAAGATTTGGTCTCAATCTTCTGTTCTCTTTTGATTGTAGCTGGTAGGTTAGCTACTGCTGACCAGTATTTATTGTCCTAGCAAGGCAAAGACTATTTTACTACAGACTTGCCTATAAGCAATATGCTGGAGAAATTTTCTCAATTTTCAAATTTCCTATTCCCAGATAACTCTGTCTTGTGTCATGTCAAAAAGAAAAAAGTCAAGACAAAGGGTGTTAAATCAACAATGAGAAAGACTAGGGAGAGTCGATATAAGCATAGTTTGGCACTAAATATGTGATCAGTTGATTATTTGGTTCAGATAACAGTTTAAGGCGCAGACTCATCACTAATTCTTGCCCATCAAAATAGTCTGATAGTTTGTATTTCGTCTGATGAACTAATAGCTGGATCATTTGTGACTCCAAGTATGTCTTCAGTAGTAAAAGAGTATGTAAGTCAATAAAAAGTAAATTGGCACCCTTAGAATGATGATCAGAAATATCTGGACTGTAGAGTGCATGTTGCTTAGAGTAGGGAAAAGGTCAGAAGGAAGTTCAGGGACATCCTGAAAACAGGGAGAAGGGTGTAAGCTGTGTGCCTCCCAGGCACCTCATCACACAACTGATCATCCCTGCTCAGGACAGGCCCTTAAACATGTACAAAAAGAAGTCTCAAAGCCGTGTGGAGTGTGACGTTTCTCCATTCTCCAAAGGACAAGCTGGACCATAACCGATGTCAGTGGGAGAAGGGCAGACCCTGTTCAGATAAGACAGCATCTAGTCCAAACTTGTCTCTGCTCACACCCAAGATTTTATTATTGTTGTTATACATATGTAATTATGTATAAATAAATGTGTGTATATAAACAATACATATGAAAACTATAAACTAAACCTTATGAGTCTGTTTAGTGTTGCTTGTATTATGATGTTAGGGCTGATCACTTGATGTTAGGTAACCAGTTAGGAGTTCCATCCCTGGAAAAGACTGATTTTCCTCTCAGCAGTTATTAATTGCCTTGTTTAGGGGTGAATACTTGTGAGATTTTCTCCATTCTTGATGGGATGCCAATTGATGATGTCATTGTTCAGGTCTTGTTTAGGCAGCAACATGGTACATGGTAGAGAGTTCATGGATGCAGCATCCCTCTCATATACAGAAAACACAATCTTACACCAGAATTCCTGGTCCTCTGACTCTTACCATCTTTTCTGCCTTCATCTTCTATTATGTTCCATGACTCTCAAGCATAGGGATTTTGTTATAGATGTATTCACCAAAGCTAGGCACTCCACTGCGATAGTCCACAGGAATCATGTAGTGAGATTTCAGTTGATATAGCAGAAGGATGGCCCACCAGAACAAATGTGTTCTAATGGAGATAAACCCAGTTTACAAGGCACTGGGCCTACCACCTTTTATATATCAGCTGATTCTTACAGCAGATCTCTTGTGAAGCCATAAGCACTCTCACTTGGTGCAAGATTCAACAGAGTATGCATAATTGGGCACAACTTTTTTCCCATATAGTGGTATATTGTGTTATTTCCTCCCCCGCCACAGTCTGTGGGACCTCCAGTGGGAAATTTAGTCAAGAACTCAATAACCTTGGTTCCCACAATCTAATCTCTGTTTTGTTCCCTGAGATACATTAGAAGTCACCTCCCTGCAACTATCGTCCACTTGGCAGGACATGCAGTCAGGAAAGGAGTCTTTTATATACATCACTTTGGCACCTTCAAAGACAAAGGGACATCCAAACTCAGAGAATTGCCTCTGTTTTCCATGTGTATACAAACTGTAAACTTTACAGAATAAAGGAGAACAGCAGGAGAAGAATAAAGAAACTGATGCAGAAAAGTATGCTGTGGAGATTTCATTTTGCCCTCAGATCTAAGTCCCGCACTTGCTGTGAGCCTTCTGAGCTCTAAAAGGGACACTGAGGTTGGCACTCAGATGTCCCTGATACCCCATAGTCAGTTGTTGTCTTTGTCTTGAACAGTTGTGGATTTTTTGTGATGATTTCTTCTGCAAACTGAAGTTTCTCTGATGATGAATGAGAGCTACAGTGGAATGTGAGTCTAAGGAAAACAAGAACACAGAAATTATACTCGTTTAGGTATAAGTGGTAGTATTAAGTTCTTCTATATGGTCCATGTACTTGCTAGCCATGTCCATTTGTCTTATTTTTTCCTTTTTTTTTTTTTGATTGAGGTAGTCTCGCCATGTATCGCATGTGGGCCTCTAAACAGAAGAGGACCGTCTGCCTCTGCCTCTAAGATTAAAGTGGTGTACTACCCTGTCTGACCTCTATTTTTTTTATTTAAACTTCCTGTATCCTCATATGTAGATGTGACCTTGTTCTACGGCATGCAATTGGGTAGTTTTTACATGCAGAACATAACTTAAAGCTCAGCCACTAGGAACACTTGCTGCTGTTGCAGATGACCTTAGCTCAGTTTCTAGCACCCACAGCAGATGGCTTACAATCACCCTTAATCCCAGTCCAGTGGGTCTAACACCCTCACCTGCCCCCTACAAGCACCCATTACACATATGACTTCCAAAAGCATCACACTGCTTGTTAAGTTTCCAACACCTGGTGACATATTTAGACCACATCCAACCTAACACAGGCATAAATGTGTCTATTAGCTGAAAAGTTTCTTTTTGGATGCCTTTCAATTATATTGATAAATGTACTTAATTAAGATCTTCCTATTACTAAATTTTTGTTCATACAATATTGTTTATTATAGACAACAAGTTATACAGTTCATCATAGGACATATTCATTTTGAGTAAGTAAAAGTCTTCATTTTTGACCAACATATGTCTTTTCATTCCATGCACCTCCTACCAACCACCCCTTTTTCTCTACTCTGGGAGGTTTGATTGTTTAGTATCATAAGTGCTATTGTGCAAGGCTTTACTTTCTAGGACTGGCTTGCTTTAGTGACCATAAAGCCCTTCCATATTGCTACAAAAGAATGTAATTTCATCATGAAGGTTGAAACAACATTCTTTTGTGTATATGTATGACACTTTCTTATCCTTTCAATGACAAATGAGCAGTTAGGTTTCTTTCATGTTTTCACCACTGTGAAAAAAACAAATCCTTGGGGTATATAAGCCGACATGGGGCTACTCAGTCATATACATGGTAGTTCCACTTTTTTAAAATTGATTTTATTGAGCTATACATTTTTCTCTGCTTCCCTCCCTTCCTCTCCCCTCCATTTCAACCCTCTCCCATGGTCCCCATGCTCCCAATTTAGTCAGGAGATCTTGTCTTTTTCTACTTCCCATGTAGATTAGATCCATGTATGTCTCCTTTTAGGGCCCTCATTGTTGTGTAGGTTCTCTGGGATTGTTCCACTTTTCATCTTTAGGAATCAACACACAGTTTTCTACAGTGCGTGATTGAATCAGATAAAAAAATGTCATCCATGTAATGGTAGATTATAGACTTAGGAAATTGCTTCCGTATTATTTCCAATGGCTGACTTACAAAGTATTGGCACAGAGTGAGACTATTGAGCATTCTCTTTGGGAGGACAGTCCATTGATATCTCCTAGTAGGCTGAGAATTATTATAAGTAGGCACTGTGAAGACAAACTTTTCTCTATCCTTTTCTTGTAATGGTATAGTGAAGAAACAATTCTTTAAATCAATAACTATGAGAGGCCATCCCTTTGGTAACAGAGAAGGCAGAGGACTTTCAGATTGTAGAGTGCCCATCATTTGAATAACCTTATTGATAGCTCTAAGATCTGTCACCATTCTCCATTTTCCAGGTTTCATTTTAACAACAAATACAGGAGAATTCCAAGGGCTAGTAGATTCTTCTATATGTCGAGCATCTAGACATATAGAAGGTTACTCTTGTACCTGCTGTTCTTAAGCCAGTAACTTTTCTTCAGCTAGAGGCCACTTTTTAACCCATATTATTTTCTCAGTTAACCATTTTGAAGTTAAGGCTGTTGGTACCTCTGAAGGTTTATCAATTGCTTTGTGGTCTTGTACAGCCCAAATGGCTTGTGTCTGTCTTCTATAATATCTTCTAATACTTTCCTCAGAAACATAAGCTGCAGGAATGTTAATCTGGGAATTCCATTGCTTCAATAGGTCACGACCCCACAAATTCTGTGCAATATTGGTTATATATGACCTCAGTCTTCCTATTTACCCTTCTAGTCCTATGCATTCAACTCTCATGCTTTGTTTTTACCAATGATAGAGTTCCAATGCTCAGGAACTGAACACCTACCTCTTGAAAAGGCCAATTCAGATGTCAAGATTCTGGAGTAATGATACTTACATCCACACCCCTGTCTAGTAAGCCTTTAATAAAAATGCCATTTATACACACACACACAAAAAAAGAAATTCCCATTCCTACCAATGCTGTAGTGTAGTTGCTGCTGTTTGGAATCCTTGCTGCTGCTGGGAGTCTTGTATATGGAGCAGCTGTGCTAACATAACACAGGTACACTGATAATCCATTGTTGATTTTGGTTTGCATTTCCCTGGTAACTATTGACACTGAACACTTATTTATAAACTTGGCATTCATTTCTGTCATTTCAACAAGTCAGCTACTCAGTTCCTTTGTGCATTAATTTATTTATAAGTTTTTTTCCTAATGAGTTGAAGAATATAGTTCTATGTAAAACCATTTTGAATCTTCAGTTATATTTAGTCACAACTAATATGTTTATTATAATTTAGAGTTTGTAAATCTTTTTTCCCATTCCTTGACTGTGTTTTCATTATGTTGACAATATGTTTTGCTTTGTAGAAGGGTTTTAACTTGACGTAATCAGACATTTCTCTTTTTAGTTTCAATGCATATAATTTTGATGCAGACAAAAAAAAATCACTGGAAATGCCAACATCAAGAAAAGTGTTTTTATCCACAGGTATACCATTCCAAAAATTTTGAGGTCTATAAACTGTGTTTAGTTGATGTTGCTATAGTATAAAACATTAATCCAATATCATCCTTTTATTTATTCATTCATTCATTTAAAAAGAGTCCGATGTAGTCCAGCCTGGCATCCAACTCAGCTGAGGGTAACATTGAGTTTTGGGCCCTCCTGCTGCCACCTTCCAAAAATGGGATGGCAAGTATCAACCACCACGGTCAGCTCAGTTGTGCTGGGCTTCAAACTCAGGGCATCATACATGCTGGACAAGCACTCTACCAAGTGATCTATAAGCCCTGTCCATAGTGTCAATATTTTTCTGGGTAACTTTCAATTTTTCCAACACCATTATTAAGCAGAATATTTTTCTCCTTAATAAACATTTGTTATTTGTACCCCTATTGAAAAACTAGTTAACCATACAATAAGGGGCTTCACAGGTTCAATTGGTCTGTGTCTGTTTTGTTGTAGGTGGCTGGTTGACAGGTTGGTTGTTTGGCTGGTTGACTGGTTGGTTGGTTTTTGAGGAGGGTATTGTTCCGTAGCCCACATTGGCCTTGAAATTACATATCTATGTTGAAGTTGATTATCATTGCACTGCTATAAATTTCTCCCTCTAGTTATGTCAGTGTTAGCTTTATCTGTCTGAATGACCTCATGCTTACTGCACAGATATTCATAATTGTTAAACCTTTCTCGCACACTGACATTTTTATCATCACACAATTCCCTTCTTTGTCTCTTCTAACAACTTTTAAGTTCTTCTTTGATGTAAGGACAGCCACCCTTGCTATCTTTTGAGCACTCCATTAAAATGTCTTTTTCTTCCCTTAGTTTTCAATCCCTTAAATCTAAATTGAGCCTTCTACAGAAAGACTGGAGTTCAATATTTTTCTTGTAAACTCTGCTATACTTTTTGATCGCATTCAATTTATTCTATTTATAAACTCAATTACTGGTAGGTTAATGACTTATTAGTACCATTTTGAAATTGTTTTTGGGTTTTAAGTTATTTTATGACTCTTACTTTCCTTTGTGATTCAATTAAGTTTTCTAGAAGTATACTTTGATTATTTTATCTGTCTGATATGGAAATATTTTTCTATGTAACGACAATGAATATTGTGGTTATGACAATATAATTTATTGTCATAACCAGATACAATTTAACTTTAATTATTTAAAAAGCAACACAACTCTTTATATTTACACACACTCTCTCTTCATGTTATTGAGCCTGGAATTCTTTGTAAATTATATATTCTCTAAAATATGTTCACACTTTTAGTAATTTTGTTTCTAATTTAACTAGTATGCTAAGTTCAGAAGTGGTTTTTTTATGAAGCTAGAGAGATGGGTCAGTGGTTAAAATCATTGGCTCCTCTTCAGAGTGATGGATTGGATTCCTAGCAGCCATATACCTTACAACTATCTATAACTCCCGTTCTTGGGGACCTGATGTCCTCTCCTGGCCTCCCTGAGACAAAAGCACTTATTCGCATAAAACATGATATGTTTTTGATATTAGGGGAGTGGTTTTATGCCACCTTAAGTTACACTTTGTGCTCGCCTATCTATTCACTGCTGGCAGACAGGCGTTCACTCCCACAGGCCTCTGCACTGCTGCTTAGCATCCTTCCCTGCACCACTGAGCACTTCTCATGGGGAGCAGAGTTGTGTTGAACCCCTCAGGCTTTGCTCTTTGGAGACATCTTTATCTTACTTTCATTTGTACAGATGGGGTTTCCAAATGCAGTATTCTCAGGACACTCTTCTGTTCTGCAGAGCTCCTGCTGAGAAATGTGCCAATAACTTTCCTGACAAATCTTTTACTCTAAATTCTCCATTCCCCTTTGACTTTTGACGATTTAATCATAAGATGTTCTGGAATATGCCTCTTTAAGGGTAAGGAATGTGGAATCCTCTAGTCTTTGTAAATCTGAGCACCTATTTCTATCCCTAGACCTACTGGTTTTTAGTCATTAATTTCTGGAACAAGTTTCAGTTCCTTTCTCTTCTCTTTAATCCTGCAGGGCACATATTAAGCATCATTCCGCATATCCCAAAGTATGCCCACCTGCTTGGCTCCCTCCCATCTCCCTTCCTTTCCCCTCTTTCACTCATTATATTTGAGAAGTTCCTAAATTTCCAGTTGGTCCTATACAACATTTATCTTTGTTGATATTCTAATTTTCTATTTTTTCCCTCTATTGTTTGTCTCATATTTCTAGTTTATTTGCCTACTCTATTTTCTTGTAGCAGGCAAAACCCTTTGAGAGTCAACTCAGCCAGGTATTCAGAGTGCTTCAGTGGAATTAACACCAGGTCCACAATGACTGGGCATGTCTTTCACAAGGTTTGTCAGCCGACTTCAGATCTAGAATCTGGGTGGCGGTTACAGTGCCTCACCCCTTGGTTTGTTTGGGTGATACATGTTGATTCTCTCTGAATCTAGTCAGGCTCAGGCTAAATAGCCTTACTAGACTGTTGTTCCTCATCAGAAACTGCTCCTTTGCTCACTGGCTTTTGCGTAGGCACTCAGTGCCTCAGAGTCTTGACTCAACAAACAGTAAGAAAAGGATTGGCTTGCTGTGGCAATTAACCTGTACAAGGAAGTTCTTGAAACATAGCTAAACATCTTCTGCTAAAAGATGCTAGCTAGTTTCCTGTGTTCTAAACCACCAAGCGGCAACCAACTCTGTAGTAATTTATAACTTTTCAACACCAACAAATTCTGGATACTCAGTGACTTTTCCAGCCTGACTAGGACACACAATGGGGATCAATCAACATCTACTTTGTTTATACTCTGCATTTGGCATTCAACAGTGAAGTTCACCTGGTCCAAAGGAAATGGGCCAAATGAATTTATCTCTTATTTTGGCCTCAGGTGGAGAAGGTTGAACAGTCATACTGATTAGTTTATAAGTAAGTGTCAGTGGCTGAGTAATTATGTTAATTGGCTTATAGTCATCGCCTACATTAAACTATGCAGGTTCCTCTTTTTTCTTTTCTTTTTCTGTCTCTCTTTTTGGTGTTTTTGTGTGTATGTTTGGTTTTTGTTGTTGTTGTTGTTCTCTTGATTGTTTTTAGTCAGTTTGTTTTGAGACAGATTCTTCTGTATCTCAGATTGGTTTCAGACTTGAAATGTAGCCAAGAATGACCTTGAACTCTGTGATCCCTCTACCTCGACTGCCACCCCTGATGCTGAGTTGACGGCATTTGTCCTCTGCGATGTATCTAGGATTATAATCCTCATGTATAATTGAATGGTGCCTGAGACAGAGGTGTCCATATAGCTATTGTACATTATTCTATCACCTATGGTTCTGGCCTTGGGGATGTGACATTTAGAAAATGTTGCTGGTTTGGGGATGCACCCCTTGTACATCTGGCTTGGTTTTACTTATCTTTGAACATTTTTAACCCTTACTTTTCTCGAAGTAACCATTCTAGTAGCTTGAGATTTGGTTTTTGATTGTGTGAGTTTATGAAAGAGAGAGAATATGTCTCCAGTATTATTTAATAAATTATTTTTTAATAAAGATAAATTTATGATAACTTCATAAACTCTAAAATATATATCCAAAGGCTTCTATGGTGCCATGCACAGCATGTACTTAAAGATTGCTTGCAGGCTCAAATAGCAATTCTGTGTCACATTCTGAGTGCCTGTTCCCCAGCTCCCTCAGATCTTATCCAACCCCCCCAAAATTCTAATACAGAAATCTCTGAAAATTTTATTCCTCACATCAGAGGTGCAAAATAATTGAATTCATTTTCTCACAGCTGCATTTGTTTCAGGTCTGCCTCTTGCCAGTATAATTTCATACCACTGCCAACAGAATGTCTCCAAGAAAAATTAATTAACTACAGATTGTTACTCTAAGTTTAATAATAATTTCTAGTAACTCCCTAATGTCTACAGGACAACGTAAAAATATCCTTTGTACCCTGACCCTAGTTTGAACTCCATTCTTTCATTTTTATATCTAATTTGTGTTTTAGATTTATATATAAAAGAATGAGGTTCATTATGGCATTTTCATTTATTTGCATTATACTTTGTTCATAATTATATTCCACTAATGTTTCCTCACCCCTTCCTTCCTTTTTCTGCTGCCCCCATTTTTCTCCCAAATAGCTCTCCTTCTATTTTTGTCATATGCACATACACTATATATAACATACATATTAACTCTATATATGAGAGAAAACCCAGGGTGTTTTCTTTCTGAATACATCCTATTTTGCCAATATGATGACTTCTATTTCCATCCATTTCCTTTCAAAAATGTTATAATCAGAGAAATTCTGGACACAGGCATGAGTATATGGAGTCCTACCTTAGACTAGCTTTAGACTTAAACTCATTTAATCTCTCTCTCTCAATATCTCTCTCTCTTCCCCCAACACACACATACACAAGCACGCGCGCGCGCACACACATACACACACACACACACACACACACACACCCCTCCTGCCCTTCTTCCATTCATCCTTCATCTATTTTTCTTTCTCTCTAATCTCTCCCTCCTCCCTCACCTCTACTCTGGACAACTTTAGATTGCATCTAACTACACATCTGACAAAGAAATAGTATCTAGAATAGCAAATGCAATATAACTTGTTCTAGGCGTTTTCTTTTGGGCCACCAACCAGATCCCAAATCATGTCACAGAGATGTACTAGTTTTGAAGGCTCGGCCTTAGCTTAGACTTGGTTGTGGCTAGCTCTTTTAACTTAAATTAACTTGTTTATCTTTATCTACCTTTTGAACAAGGGATTTTTACTTTTATTTCTTTCTGTATTATATCTTATTTTCACTCCTTCTCATTTATGACTGGCTGGTAGCTGCCTGGTTTCTTGCCCTGAGTGTGTCCCCCTCTTCTCCTCATCTATTCAATACCAGGTACCCAAGGACAAAACTCTTCCAGTGGCATATTTATTTGTGTATATATGTATGTGTGTCCTTGTGTGTCTTTGTGTGTTTGTGTCTGTCTTTTTATCCATCTCAGGCATGATTCAAATACAAAATCTAGGAGTAGAATCCTAGGTATATAATCTCTTTGACCTTGGAACAGTTTCCTGAGAGAAATAGTTCTTATTTAGTTTATCTGATAAAGTTAACAGATTTACTACATTAACTACTAAAAGACAGCTGATTTTTTAAAACAAAGCCATCTATCCTGAGATTTCCCTATTATCATAATTTTAAATACTAAAACCTTATAAACACCTTTACTTTTTTAAATAAAAATATCATATAGTCTAATACTTGTCACTTTTAGATTTTTAGATAAATACTTATTGAATTCATGAACAAGTAACACTGATAAATAAAAAAACACCAAGTGTTATAACAGTCTTATGTGTATTAACATCTACTTATACATGAACACCAAGGCATTTGAAAAGCATTCCTCTGTTTCTGGAACCAAAATATAGGATGCATGGTACTGTTTATTCATTTCCTCAGTGATTCGAGAATCGCACTGTAGTTACAATTCTAATAAGTAGCAAACAGTCCCATCCTTTGAGAGAAGTTTCAGCAAGAACAGAATGAGGTCTGTCACATATTTTCCATAAACATAGTTGGTGAATAATATGAGAATATTTTTCAAGACTACTTTTTAAAATAAAAGACGCTAAGGTGTATCTTACAGACCCTCTAGCTTTTGTTCTGCCACATCTCATAGTTTTACATCTTTGTAAATTTTTAAAAAGTACTCTGTGAATTTTAGACAACAAGTAGAGCAATATGTACTTGTTTTGTGCCTAGATGTGGCTAGAAAGGTATAAATGAACATTTATCCCAAAAGAACTATAAAACTAATATCCAAACAATTTGATAGGGTCATTAAACTTTTTTTAAAAATGGCTTTGTTTTAAAGATACCTTTAAAAACAAAACCCAAAATCATTTCCCTTTATGCACTCCCTCCATCAGCTCAAATGTTCAAGCAGTGATCTACTTCTCTTAATTCACTGATACCCAAGGGTTACTATTGCCAGGAAAAATTATTTTGGATAATTACAATGCAGAAAATACTCAGCTCTGTGAGAGTAATGCAGTTATATGTAGCAAGGAGAAATCAACCTAGACAGCAAGACTTAGTAACATTGCCTTTCACCTTGACACAAATATCTTATTGTTTAACTTGTTACAATATATGCATAGCATTTAGCTTTATTTGAATAAAATATTGATGATGTTACTGTCTGCATTGAATTTGAATATGTCAGTGAAAGAAAAAGATGTGTACAGCATATACAATCAACAAAATTACTATATTTAGTAATGTGTTTGCTAACCATAGTAACAGCTCAGCTTTCAGAGTCTTCATCTGTCTACCTAGATTCTCCTAAAGTCTAAGAATTGAACAAATAGAACAGGACATTTAAATTCTAAAAGTTGAAGGTCATACTTGTGTGACACATTTCTATGGAATAGGCTGAACAAATCAGAGTCTCTTAGCCTGTGAGTAAACTATACAGCTTTAAAATATTCACCCTCAGATAAACTTAGAATAAACAAAAAGAATGAGTGCAAAGCAGAGATACTGAGAATATTAAGAAGTCAAGCTGTAACTAAGAACTGCTATTATCATATAGTCATGGTGACAGAAATATTCAAAAGTTCTAAAATTGTTGTTGTCCTTTTTCTAGACATATGTTGGTTATAAAAGTATTGATAAAATGCAGACATTTCAAAAACATAAATGTTCTGCTATTGCCTAAAAATAACATTCATGCCACTACTTATGTTATTCATTTATTCCTTCTCATCTCCTAAAAATATGCTCTCACCCGGAATGACTTTTTGGAGCAGCCTAATTATGAGTTGTCTGTACTCAATTTATTGGTATTTGCATATTTTCCTTGATGTTCACTAGTTCAGCCATCTAGTGTTGAGTTCTTAACCAACTTAAAGCAAAGTAGTAGCTTCAGACAACATTCTAATGCTTCTCGATTCTGTGAGACAGCTAGCAGCTGGTGTACCCTGGTATTTTTGTTGTAAGTTGAGATATTAGGTAAAATTTTCATCTGGGATCCCTGCTATCACAGACAGATCTGGTGCTGCATCGGCAATGGGAAGTTAGTGGGTGCTGGATGAGCCTCTCTGTCTCCATGGAGTTTTGAACTATTAAGCAATAGTCTTCCTTGCATGGTTGCTTCGATTGTTGGAAGGTGAAAACACAAACTGTAAGATCTTTTAGGAATATTCCAGAAATAACAAAGAAAAATTTTGCCATGTCCTATTGATCAACACAAGGTATAAGGCTAGGCCAGACTGAAAGAAAGAGCAAAGGACTCTGCTTCTTGTTGGAAAGAATAGCTGTATATTCTTTCCTGACTCAGAGCGAAATCATTGGTAGTGACCTCTGAATATGGGTAGTTTGTGCTTATCAATCCATAACTCCACAAAAGAAAACAAAACCATTATTAAAAAAAAGAGATTGGGAAGTCTAAGCAAACAAGGCCAACATGGAAGATACAAATTTTGAAGGAGACAGAAATTAGTCAGTGTCCAGAGGTCAAGTTTCCCGGGAGAGAGTGACAGAAGCAGAGACCAGGTCACAGAACAGGTCAACATCTACAGAGGTCAATGACTGAGAACTGTGAGGAAAGACAGATTCCTGAAAAGAGTCTTTCTGCATTCCATCAGACATTTGAGCAGGTAGTGGCCAACAAGTATGGTTGTTATCACCGGAGAAGGTTGGGTCTCTGTATGACTTTAAGCAGTCCCTTTTTCTGTACTAAGAACTTCAGTTGTGATAAACTTCAGAAGGGAGCTGCACTATAGAGGGTGACTCCAGAGAGCTAAAGGCTCGTTATTTGAAAAACCCAAACAGTTTTTGGGAGATTTCCCAAAAGACAAGCTTGTTTCATGTTAAAGGCTCTCACAGATGAAAGGAGGGAAGGGAAGGAGGAAGGGAGGGAGACAAAGAGAGGAAGAGTCATTGAAAATGGCAAAGTTTGAACTCCCACCTATGTGAACATGCAGCAGAAGTACGCGTACACAAAAATAAATATAATATAATAAAACTGTATTTTTAAAACTGGGACACTTGAAGCAGGAGTCTTGTCATAAGTTTGATGATAACTTGGAATACATAGTGAGCCCCAAGCAAGCTTGAACTACACAGCAACAGTGACAGAGACACACAGACAGATAAATGGATGGACAGACAGAGAGATGGGGGTATTGTGAATAGAACAGCAAGGAACAAAAATACAAGTCACTGTAGTAGGTTACATAGTCTTTTGGGAATCTCCACACTCATTTTCATGGAGTCTGAACCAATTTTCACTCCCACTAGCAAGTACTTTTCCTTTTCTACATCGACACTGGCATTAATTTCCACTTTTGTTTTAATCTTAGCCATTTTGATTGGCCCAAGATAAAATCTTGAAGTAGTTTTAATTTGTATTTTCCTGATGGCTATTTTTATAGTTGAGTAGCTGGGTATATTTCATTTTTGCAACCTCTATTTAGATCTAGAACCCATCTTTTCCCATTGAGATGTTGGCTTTCTTGATGTTTAGTCTTTACAGTTCTCTGTATAGTCTAGTCTGTAAGACTTTTTCATATGTTTAAGTGATAAAGGCTCTTTTCAATTTTATGGATTACCTCTTTATTTGCATAATGGTATCCTTTGCTGATTAGAAGATTGTAAGTTTCAAGAGGTTCCATTTATCAATTGTTGATTTTAATGCCTGTGCTACCACAGTCCTATGCAAAAAGAAAAAAAATCCTTTTCTGTGTTTATAAATCAAAGTGCATTCCCTACTATTTCCTCTATCAGATTAGGGGTATCAGGTCTTATATTGATGTTCTTGATCCATCTGAAATTGAGTTTTGTGAAGTGTGAGAGATGAGGGTCCAGGTTCATTCTTCTGCATCCAGTTTGACCGGCACCATTTGTTAAGAGTCTGACTTTTCTGAAGTGTGCATTTGGGCGCTCTTTGTCAAAAATAAGGTGTCTCTAAGAGTGAGAACTTATATATGGAGCCTAATTCTACTCCACTGGTCAATGTGTCTGCTTTTGTGTTCCTCATGCTATTTTTATTGCTATAGCTCTATACTATAACTTGAAATATGAATGATACTTCCAAAAGTGTTTAATTGTCCAGAATTATTTTGGCTATACTTGGTTCTTTGCATTTACATCTAAGTTTTGAGGTTATTGTCTAAATTTCTATAAAAATGCATTAGAATTTTGATAGAGATTATATTGCATCTGTACATTGATTTTAGAGTAACAGAATTAAATTAGTTTTTTATCATTTTAGTGTTTGTAAAAGTTAGAATTCATAATTAAAATCATTTTTCAAACTCAAATTGACCTTAACTTTTAAAATGTGAATTAAACAGATAACATGAGATTGAAAATAAATGGTACATGATGCCACAACTATCAAATCAATATAACATTGTCAAGTAGAAAAAAATCAACCATTGGGTTTCTGTCTCTGCACAACAGAAAATCCTTGTGTGACCAAAAAGTGGAAATTTTTTATATATGAAACAATTCTCCAGTAATAGCTGGAGGTGCTAAAATTCACTTGAACTTGGATACTATATGGAGTTAAATGTTACACTTCATATGTGTGTGTGTTGACAAGTAGAATGGCATGAAATTAAAATTCTCTGTACAGAAAAGCAAACAATTAAGTGGAGAGTCAAACTACAGAACAGAGTGAGTGAGCATGGGAGTCTTTGCTAACTACACATCTGACCAAGAAATAATATCTAGAAAATATAGCAAGCTCAGTCTTACTTGTTCTAGGCATTTTCTTTTGGGCCACCAGCCAGATCCCAAATCATGACACAGAGACTTATTATTAGTTTTGAATGCTTGGCCTTAGCTTAGGGTTGTTTGTGACTAGCTCTTTTAACTTAAATTAACTAAATTAAATTAAATTGTTTCTCTTTATCTACCTTTTTCAAGGACTTTTATTTTTCTTTCCTTTAATATTATATCTTACTTTTACTGCTTCTCATGTATAGCTGGCTGGCAGTTGCCTGGCTTCTGGCTCCAAGTGTGTTCCCTCTTTCTCCTCCTTCTTTTCTCTCCTTTTCTTTTTTCCTCATTCTAGATTTTTCTTATTTATTCTTTCTGCCCACGAGCTCCATCAATCCCTCTCCTGCCTAGCTATTGGCCATCCAGCTTTTTATTAGACCAATCAGGTGGCTTATGCAGGCAAGGTGAAACAAATGTACCACATCTTTACATAGTTAAACACATATTCTTACATCATTAAACAAAAACTGCATAAACAAATAGAATACACATTTGCACAGTTAATGTAATATTCTGCAGCATAAACAAATATAACACAACTTTTCCCATTAAAATAATATTCTACAACACTATCAAAAAAACAAACAAGCCAATCATGAAATAGATTAACAAATTAAATAGAGAGCTCTCATAAGTTGAAGTACATATGGTCAATGAACAAATGAAAAATGTTTAACCTCATTAGCCAACAGGAAACTGTAAATAAAAAACTAAATTGAATTCTATCTCACCTCAGTTATAATTGTAGTAATTAAGAAAGCAAATAGCCTGTCCTTTTTATCCCTGAACAACTGAATAGGTTTCTACTATTAGTCATGATTTCCCCTCTGTTGAGTGGGCTTTAAGACCAATTAAACAGGTGTTGGTTGCCACCAAGACATGAGTGCCACTAATGCACCTTGAAGGATATATTGCCATGATGGTCAGTGTTTGGGGTCATAGGTATAACAGTTGAATAGGATTATTTGTTGTTTGCATCCCTTGGCACCTTGCAAAGTATTTTCTGATACTATTGGAGCTAAAAGCAGGAAAGGGGCTTTCAGGATAAATGCAACTAATATTAACTGAGTCCTATATGGGAATCAGTAAGTAGAGTCATGAAAAGATATGAATACATCTGCCATAGGACTCGCCCATGCCAGTTCGTAGCGATATTTCCAAAATTCTTCTGCTTTACAGATACTTGCTTCTGGCCTGCAACTACTTCCCTAAGTTGGCTTAAAAAGAGCAGCCCTGGATCCTTTTCTTGGATTCCTTTAAAGGAGAAAAAATCACAAGTAGTTTTATTGAAGAGAGACAGTGGAACACTAAGAAAATGCAAAAAAAAGAAAAAAATCTCAAAATAAACATCATATGATCACCACGTGATTAGTGAAGGCAAGAAAGGGTCAGGGAGGGTAAGGGTAGTCTCAAAAAGAAGTCAAGGTCATGAGTTGAGGAAGGTCAGGTTCCATGAGACAGAGAGAAACTCAGTGACCCTAGAGCACAAAGGCTCCTGCCTTCAAAATGGAGTCAGGCATGCTTCTTATTCTCCCCTTGACTTATGTTTTCCTGCCAAATCCTTGATAGCTGGATTTCTTAATAATATGACTAAACAATGATGATTCTGGAATTGATTATCTGATAGGTGATCAAGTTAGTGACGCATTGGAGGGACCAAGGCTGATCATGAGAACTGGAGGAAATAATATTAGAGGGACAATGAAGAGGGAGAACCATCGTACCCATATTGGACAATCTAAATTTGTTTCAGAGATTTTGTCCACTTCTTAGTGTAGATCATAAGTTTAGTCTTCAATAGTATAAGAGAAATCAGAGATATTAAAATAGCACATTCTTGTAAATTACTGACAACCAAGACTATGTTTAAGTAACAGGTAATCTAACACAGCTCTATTTTGAAGAGCAACTGTTCTCAGTTCTCCCATTTCTTGTTTAATTTCTGACAATGTTTTTGCTATAATATTAGCAGTTTTTGAAATTAGGCAGGCTATTTAAAAATTTTCTGTTTGTAAAGTCCATGAAGAAGTCCTGAGAAGGGTAACCAGAAAGGCTGTGGTAGCAGCAACTATAGTGGGATCTAATAGACAAAAGGAATCATTGCAATTTTTAGGAAGAGCTTCTGTAATTCTATTAAAAGATTGTAAAGATTTCCTAAGTAAAATACGTGTAACACATCCTATCCCACATAAAACTTTATAACCTGCTGGGAGTGTAGAATAAATATTATTTTCACAGAATAGAAACAAATTTATCCTATGGGCAATTGTTTACCAAAGGGGAAGGTGTGGTAAGAAGTGGGGTTACAATAAAAAGGGACATTTGCACAATCAAAACATAGACAGTCGAGGAAAAAGACATTATCCGTGCGAACATCAGTCACAGCTTTTAAAACTTTAGTGGGGACAAGTTCCATTTTGTTTCCCTTTATCCTTGTATAATTTTCATAATAAACCCTTATTCCATACATATTTCATTTTAAGAGCCTGGGAATAGAAGGATCTCCTCTGAGAAGAACGAGTTTTCTCATTGGCTTTTTAGTGCTAGATGAACCCAGAGATTATATTCCACATTATTAGTTACAGACAGGGTTACTATAGGTTTGTTGAATTCAATTGAAGTGATTAATGAATCTTCCCTTCCCCTTCTTATTTTAACACACCTGTAATATATATTATCATAACCCTTGAAATACTACGGAGTATCATGAATTATAGAGTATACTGAATATAGATTATACTAAACTGGGATTATAGATTATACCAAAGCAGTTGTTGTTACCTGGGATTGGTCAGTTATATTAGTCTATTCCAAGTATCCTCCATCCATCTCACTAAAGGCTATTTGTTCTCCTTCTTTTGTCTAAATTATGGGTCTTTGTAGACAAAGGCAATCTTTTTCATGGTAGGACAATATCAGAGTGTTTCTTATGATAGGAGAACCTTTTATTTCTTTTGCCAAGGTACATTTAGATTCTGTTTGAATAGGTTGAAAATAAAACAGTTAAACTGTTAGCCATAGGACAGTCATGATATAAATTTCAACAGCAAGAACACAAAATTATGTTCAGTCAAACATTAGAAAGTTTGATTTCTAAGAATCCTTTTCAAGTCACTTTCCATGTCTGGGTGTTGGAAAATCCCTCTTCCCTGGGTTCCTCAGGTGCTTTCTTGAGGTGTGAGTGATGAACCCATGCAGAAATACCAGTGACTTTAACAGCAGTAGGAATCCAGAGAATCACAATGTAAGGTCCTTTCCAGCTAGGTTCAAGCTGACCAGTTTGGAAGTGGCAGACTAATAAGCATCTCTAGGCTGGAACAGGTGATCAGATGTGCTGTACTCAACAGGTTGAGCAGCCTGAACCTGAGGGAGCATCTCATTGAAAGTTAATTAGAATCCTTCCAAAGACTCAGAGACTGGAGTGAAGCAATCTGATAATAATCAAGCGCGTACTTTAGGGATCATGGGAGGTGGTTGCCCATAGACTAATTCATATGGTAGGGAGTACATCAGACTCTTAGAAGAGCATAAGGCATGAGGTCAACCCAATTACCACAAGTTTCAAGAGTATATTTACTTATGATCTCTGTTTTTAAAAAAGTTCTAGTCTTTCTCTCTACTTTTCCTGAGCTCTGAGGATGATAGATACAACAAAGTTTCCAATTTATGTTAAGAGCCATAGAGAGAAATTGAGATAACTTGGCCATGAAGGCCAGGCCATTATCAGACCCCAGAGATATGGGGATGCAAGATCTGTGAATAATTTGCAAAATTAATTTCTTGGCTACCACTTGGGCCATTTCCAGCCATGATCGAAAGTCCTCTATCCAGGCCTTTGTTGATGGTATCAACAAAGACCAGTGGAAATTTATACCCATACAGTCGAGGCTTGACTTCAGTGAAGTCCATTTCCCAAAATTCACTGGGTACTGTACCTTGACTCTGTTGACCTGGGGAAAGTATATTCTTCTTTGCCTTTACTTGGGCACAGGTCAGGTAGAGGTCTGAAATGTTCTGAAGTTTTTCTCAGTGTCCAGGTCATCAGATATGAGAAGAGATGAGTTCTGAGATCTTCTTAGGTAACAAGTGCATGGCATGGTGCCAGGAACTCAGTCAGTTTTGGCCCAGTACCTTTGCATGTAGATTCTTTCATCAGGCAAGATCCACTATCAGTTGTGGCTCCCCTGAGCCCCAAAGTCAGAATATGACTCGATCTCTTCAGATCATACTCAGGAGCATCTTCACTGAGGCAGACTGTGGGCTCAGAGACAACAGATAGTTCTAGGGCATTCTGTAGTTTGGGTTCCCTCTTTGGCTACTTAATGTGTATGGTTGCTACCTTGATTTGGGGGGCCTTTTTTTTGATGTTCAACCCAGTAAATAATGACCAGTTCATTTGTTAACCAGATGGCCTCTAGCAACAGGATAATTTCATATTTATTTTTAATTGTTTTTCCCTCTAAGGTGAGCAAGACCCTCTGTTTATATATCTGTCCATGAACATGAACCATGACAAATGTACATCAGCTATCTATGTTCTTTTATCCTTCAGCCCATCTTAAAGCCTGAGTCAGAGCAATTATTTCTGCTTTCTGGTCTGATGTACACCTGGGGAAGACTTGTGCCCAGATGCCATCCTGGCATGTGACCAGTATCATCTCTACCTGTTTGTTTCCTTCTTGAGTCAAGCTGCTGCCATCCATATAGATATCTGCATCTCTGACAGTAAGAAGTCAGGTTGAAGACCTTGGATGATATCGAGCATCTCCAGGAAGTCGTGGATGGGCTCCTCAGGGTCATCAGATAGCAACAGAGTTAGTGCATTAGTGGCCAAGGACTTATCAAAAGTCATTCTGTCCTTATCTAGAAGAAGGGCTTGATACTGGGCCAGATGATCATTAGCCATGCACTGATTGGTGGCATCTCTCAGCAGGCCTTGTGTGTGGAGCTGTCCCAGTTAGCTCTGTCCCAACATAGGTTTGTCAGCATTTTTAATTTATTTTTTATTTTTTTACAAGAATTGCTGTAGCTGTGATGGCTCTTAAACAACGTGACTATCCAGAGGCTACAGAATACAGTGTCTTTGAGATGTGAGCTATCAACCTTTTCCAAGAGCCCAGGGTTTGAGTCAGGACTCCCTTGTCAATGCTTTATCTTTCATGGGCATAAAGATGAAAGGGCTTGTATATATTAGCGAGAGTTAATGCAGGGGTCTGTCCCAGGGCCTCTTTTAAGCTCTTAAGGGCCTTTTTATGTCTTCAGTCCAGTCCAAGGGGTTGTTTACCCCAGCTGTGGCAGAATACAAGGGTTTGGCAATTTCAGCAATCTCAGGTATCCATCCATAGACAGCAATATCCAACAGCTCCCAGAAATTCCCTAACTTCTTTCTTGGTGATTAGAGCTGGAATTTGCAGTATGGCTGCTATGCGAGCCTGGGACAATAGTCTTTTCCTTTCTCTCAGCTCATATCCCAAGTAAGTAACCTGGGGTGAGCAAATTTGGGCTTTCTTTTTAGAAACTATAGCCTAACTGGGTGAGTTTCCAAAAGGTCCCTGCAGGCTCTCAAACAGTCCTCCTCATCTTTAGCAGTAAATAATAAATCATCTACATATTGAAGCAAGGTTACCTCAGGACACTTACTATGGAAGAACTTAAATCCTGGTTGATTGCTTCATCGCAGATTGTGGGAGAGTTTTTGAACCCTTCAGGCAGTCTGGTCAAGGTTAGTTGTGCTGATATCTCCAGGTCACGGTCAACCCTTTCAAATGTGAAGATGGGTTGAATTAATTTTGACAGACAGATGGAGAAGAATGTATCTTTTAAGTCCAATACAGTGTAAACTTTATGCTCTGGTGGTAATAAGCTGGGCAAAGTATATAGATTTGTAACAGTTGGGTAAACGGATTCTACCCTACTGTTCACTTCCCTCAAGTCTCATACTGGTCTATAGTCTCAAGTTCCAGGCTTTTGAACAGACAACATGGGGTATTACAGGTTGACTGGCAAGGAATAATACCTACTTCAAGGAGATTGAATCTGATGTGTGTGAATCTTAATCCCTTCCGCAGCTTCTGAACTGATGGGGTACTGCTTGACACAAATGGACATTACCCCAGATATTAGTTGCACTATGAAAAGTAGCACATGTTGCCAAGCCAGGAGAAGTTTCCTCTGCCGAAACTGTAGAAATTTCATAGACCATCAAATTTTAGGAAATGGGCTGGATTTTGGAAGAGCAGATATTCCTTACTTACTAAGTAGGTTATAGTTAAAGCCTTAGTGGAGCCTTTCATTTGCAACCTAAGAGAGTTTCCTGAGGATGATATTGTTGCCCGGAGCTTGTTGAGGAGGTCCTGCCCCAGTAAAGGGTAGGGACATTCAGGAATAACAATAAAAGAATGAATTAAAGTTCCTTGTTCTAGGTTAACAGTCCGGTCACTGGTCCATTTGTATACTTTAACATCCCCTTTGCCCCCTGTGCTTCCATTCTTTGTTTGGTAAGATATCCCAGGGGCTCCTGTAATACAGAATGAGTAGGCCCCATATCCATGTACAGGTTGGGCCCCTGTGGTGAAGGTTATAATAGGATCCTAGTGGCCAACTTCTAAGGAGTTAGCCTTGAAATAGCTAGGATTGGCTTGGGTTTAGAGAGAGTCACTACCTGTTTCCAGCATAGATATTAATTTATCCAATGACATATTTTGTTGCAGTAGGCACATTTGACTTTTGTAATGGTCTCCTTTTATCATGGTGGGCATGGGCAGAGTTGAAAATGGCAGGGACTTATAGTATAGCCGTAGAGGCATGCCCCATCTTCTTTATTAGATCTTCTCTTCTGTCTCTGTTTCTAATAGTTCTGACCTATTCTTTCTTGAAAAATCCATCCATGTTCTGATTGTCAGGAAACAGCCTTAAGGGAGCAAGAACTGAAGGAGGTGTCACCTCCGAAACAGAATCAGAGGAGGAATTGGTAGAGTCATATGGGACTCCATGGTGGATGTAGGGAAGGGAAAAGACAGGGGAGGTAGGGAAGAACTGGCAGGAGTGGAGAGAAGATAAATGGATTTAGGGAAGAACTAGATGATGGGGTAAGAACATTCTCAAAATCAAGTCAAGGTCATGGATTAGGGAAGGTCAGGATCCAGGAAGAGAAACTCATTTTTAACAATACAGCGTAAAGGCTCTGGCCTTCAAAATAGAGTCAGAGAGGTTCCTCAATACAAAGTTTAATTGACATTATATATATCTTCTCTGAGTCAAAGTCAAGTCTAACATGAAAAAAAAGGAGAGTAGTCTGTAAACTTTATTTTTTTCACATTTAATTTTTTTTATTATTGCATTATAAATAGTACCATCCAAAATTTCCACCTCCTCCGCTCCTCCCATTTCCCTCCCGCTTCCCCACTCCCCCTCCCCTTTTCCCCTCCAGTCCTAAGAGAGGGCAGGTTACCCTACCCTGTGGGAAGCCCAAGGCCCTCTCGCCTCCATCCAGGCCTAGGAAGGTGTGAATCCAAACTGACTAGGATCCCAAAAAGCCAGTACATGCAGTAGAATCAAATCTCAGTGCCATTATCATTGGCTTCTCAGTCAGTCCCCATTGTCAGTCATATTCAGAGAGTCTGTTTCGATCACATGCTCGTTCAGTCCCAGTCC
>PVIU01012821.1:0-58313 GCA_004026605.1 Ondatra zibethicus | reverse complement strand
CTTATAGCTCACAAGCCTAGAGAAGCCAAATAGCAAGGTGAACCCAAACAAAAACATATATAGATCCTTTTGGAAATTGGAAGCAAACAAGATCGCATGGCAAAAGTTGGAGTGGGTATAGGGGTGGAGGTAGGGGTGGAGGTGGGGTGGGCGAAAGGGAATGGGGGAAGGGGAAGGGAGAAGGGAAGGACTGGGGAGAAATTGTGGGAGTGGGAGGGTGGAGATGGAGAAAGGGTGGCTATTGGAGAAGGGAACAAGATATCTACATGAAGGGAGTCATTTTAGGATTGGCAAGAGACTTGGCTCTATAGGGGGATCCCAGGTGTCCATGGGTATGTCCCATCTAGGTTCTTGGGCAGCAGAGGAGAGGTGCCTGAATTAGCCATGTCCCATAGTCATACTGATAAATATCTTGATCATCACCATAGAAATTTCGTCTGATTGATGGAGATAGAGACAGAGACCCACATTCACATCAGAGCAATGGACGGAGCTCCCAAGGTCCAGTCAAAGAGCAGAAGGTGGGAGAAGATGAGCAAGAAAGTAAGGACCGCGAAAGGCTGGTCCACCCACTGAGACAGTGTGCCTGATCTAATGGGAGCTCACCAAATCTAGATGGACCAGGACTGAATGAGCATATGATCAAACCAGAATCTCTGAATGTAGCTGCCAATGGGGGCTGACTGAGAAGCCAATGATAATGGCACTGGGACCTATCTCTTCTGCATGTATTGGCTTTTGGGGAACCTAGTCTATATGGATGCATACCTTCCTAGGCCGGGATGGAGGGGGGAGGGCCTTGGGCTTCCCACAGGGCAGGGTACCTTGCCCCCCTCTTAAGGAAGCGGGGAGAGGGAAGAGGGGTAGTGGGGGAGTGGGAGGGGACTTTGAGAAGGGAGGAACTGTAAATTTTTGAGTGAAAAATAAAAGAATATGAAAAAAAAGGAAGGAGGGGGAGGGAGGAGGGGTAGTGGGGGAGAGGGAAGGGACTGGGAGAAGGGGTGGAAGTATAAATTTTTGAATGAAAAATAAAAGAATATGAAAAAAAAGAATTTTACCTGTTCTCTAAGACATGAGGAGGGTACCCTCTATTTCACACCATCACTTATTTACTCAACAAACACCATGGAGCTTTGTATGTTGTGGTCACTCTCGGCCATGTTGAGGACACAAAGAGATGCCAGTCATTTTCCTTTTCCTTAGAGTCTTAGTCTCAATTGGAGACAAATATGGTCCAAGTCTTCTGTCAGAAGTAGCAGGAGTCAAAGCACGGGCTGGGCGGAACATCATGTAAGGAGGGCGCTTTCTAGAGGCTCGGGAGGGACTTCCCAAGGGGCTGGCGCTGGAAAGTTGCCAGAGGAGGAATCCTGCTCCTCACCTTCATAGGACTCCTCTATGCTGACTCCCTGCAGTGAGGGAACCTTCCAGATCCTTGGATGTCAGCCTGTGTCACAATGTGAGTGTTACTTGGATGGGTTCACAGTGAGTCCCTTACTAGCTCCTCTCAGGAAAGAGAACAAGGTCCAGTCCTGAGCAGAATACAGAGCAAAGGGGAACACAGTACATTAGTTGTCTCTGTGTTAACCACTATCAGATTTGGTCTCTTGTATCTAAAAGAGACATTGAAAGGGGGCACCCGCATTTGAACCGGGGAACCTCTTGATCTGCAGTCAATGCTCTACCCCTGAGCTATGCCCCCATCTGCTCCATGCATATCTAATAAACATCTTTGATTCTGTATGGCCATCCCTGACGTGTACTTGCTAGTACTCTGTTATCATGTACTTTATCCTGTGAGTCCCTGCCCTGAGCCATCTGCACACCTGTGTGCTACCTTCTCGTGCCACGACCCTACCATCCTAGTTCACAACTGTGACGGAGATGTTGGGCTGGTGTTCAACTTCTTTACCCATATTGAGAAGCATTCATGGTGCTGTAAGGTACTCCACACAGCACCAGAGGAGAAAGGTAATCATCAGATACAAACCCTGTGACTACTATAGCCACCTGCCTACAAGACATATGAGTCCAATAATGATATGAATATTATTCGAATAATCACATCTTTTAATTTAAAATTATTATTTTATTAGTTTTTTTATGAGACAGGGTTTCTCTGTGTGGTGCTTGCGGTCCTGGAACTTGCTCTTTAGACCAGACTGGCCTCGAACTCAAAGAGCCATTGCTTCTGGTTCTAGATCGCTGGGATTATACATGTGCTCTCACCTCTCAACCACAACTTTTTAAAAAATTGGGTCTAAGGCCAGTTGCATGCAAAAGAACACATATCTGATTTTGCTGACATGGACATGAACCTGAGACTAGCTCGGATATGGGCCTTTAATGAAATCTACTACTAATTTTGTGCCAAAAATCATAGCAATACCATGACTCCCAATGGCATACTGCTATACCCATAGGTCAGTGCTTTACTCCATCCACACCATACAAGCTTCTCCTTGCAGTGGATGGAAATTAGCACAGAGACCCACAACTGGGTAAGGTATACATAGGGAGAGATTTTGGCACTCTCAGTCGTAATTGGATGCTTTCATCAACCCCCTTCCACTCAATTCTCAGGATTCTATGCTGAAGGGGATGCAGAAAGACTGTAAGAGCCAAAGGTGATGGATGCCTCCAAGGGAACAGTGTCATCCATGTTGTATTTTGTTTTGCTCTCTTGATCCTTTCCATTGTAGATCTGCATGAGAGTGATCAGTAACAACCACGTGACAGTCAACACTAAGCTGTCCTGGAATCTCCTCTGCCAGCAACATCAGTCCAAAACTCTTCATTTTAGCATCTGGCAGAATTTTAGTCAAGGGCATCAAGAGGCTGCATTCTTTGCCAAAATATGAGCATACTAATTTTCTTCGTCCCAAAAGCTGTTTGATCTGAACCTCTACAACCGCATTGCTCTGAACACCACCATTTCCCAAGCTCCTGTTAGCATGGCCCAATAAGCTCCACTTACAGCATTCAACTGCTTTTCTAATCCAAAGTCCCCACATCTTCCAGAATCCTCTAACCAGCAGCATGGTCAGGTCTGTCATAGCAATAACTCAGGCCCTGATATAATTTTCTCACTTAGTATTCTGTGTTACCTCTGTTTTACATACTATGTTACTATACAGTTCTATTGCCATGACGTCACACCATGGTCATGGAAACCTATAAAGCATTTAATGGGAGCATGCTTACAGTTTTGGAGAGTTAGTCCATGGATATCAAGGTGGGAAGTGTGGTGGCATGCAGGCAGGCAGGCATGGCACTGGAGCAATAAATGACAGTTTACATCGGATCCACAAGCAGGAGGCAGAGAGTAAGAATGGGCCTGCTATGGGAATTTGAAACTACAAAGCCCCTCCCTGTGGACCACTTCTCCAAGAAGGTCATGCCTCGTAATCTTTCCTAAACAGTTCATCGAGTAGGGTCCAAACATTTAAGTATAAGAATCCATGGTGGCTGTTCTCATCAAAATGCCATATTATTCTATGAAAAATATTTAAATCAGATATACAGACTATCAGTACATTGTGTGGGAAGAGTTATAGGTCTTATCATAGAAACAAAGGCAAGAAATTTTACTTCTATTTACTTCTCATAGAAGGGGTTCATCTCACAAAAGGAAAGCCAATTTGTTAAACATTCAAGAACTTGGCATCTGGGAAAGAGAGACTTGCACACAGAAGAAGTGGTGGAACAGAAGCAGGTCATGGTGAAGGTGAAGGAAGTCACAGGGTCTTTACAATGCAGCAGACCTTTGAGCACAAAGGCTCAGGAGCCCAGGTCACTCCTGGAAACCAGAAAGTAGAAACGTCCATTAGTTGTTGATCCATCTTGGAAAATTACTCTGAAAAGTACTTTACAGAGAACTCAAGGTTTGTGGAAGATGTAGATGTTTAAAGGAAACAAAACAGTTTAAACATCAGACTGCCATTAAATTCAGAGTAAACAATCGTTCTATCAGACATCTTCATCCTGTTTAGAATGACACACATCATCTACGCACAGGGCTCACACATCATCATGATGTTAACACAGAAGGTCGTCCAGCTAAAGGGTGGGGCATGAAGGTAACGGGAAAGTGAGAATGGAGGAAGGCATGGAAATTATATTCCACATCTACAAGTCAGGTACTTACTGATGCTATCCCTGCACCCTGTGTGTATTTTACATAAGGTCACAGGCAAAAAAGAGAAAGCTAAACCTTTGGAGCATGGCTCCCTTTTGAGTGACAGGAACATTTAGAGAAAATTCAGAGGGGCATTATGACTTTTTCTTTAAAATAATAACACGTTTTCAAAATAATTAAATTATGCCACACATTTTTATCTAAACATTTGACAATGACTTTGTGGAGTGACAACAGATCTGAAGGTCACGTAGAGGCCACCGCTTCAGTATTACCTGACTCTCTGTGTCCCTCCTGTCGGGACAGCTGTCAGAGCTCCTTGATGACTCACTCAGGCCTGAAGAGATATTTCTACCCTGAAACTACTCTCAGGGGCATTCCATAGAATGGAGGGTTGCTTTCAAATGCTGGTACCACATAGTTCCCCAGAGAAGTCAGGCTGTCTCTTCTTAATGGAGGGCTTGTATATAACAGAAGAAATCAGACATGTAAAGCTGAAGTCCTTTGTATCAGCTTATGTCCACCTGTCTCCAGCTGTTCTTCTCTCACAGGCTGAAATGTGTGTTTGTGTGTGTGTGTGTGCGGGGGTGCTAACATTACAACATGGGAAATACAAGGGACAGGAGAGGCATCTGTCTGGGCTGAGTTTGTGGTGGCAGCAGTGCTGATCTTGCCAAGTAAAAAGCATAAGTTGTAGGAATGTTGAGTATGACTATGAAGATAAAAGGCACTTATAAATCATCTCTGACAAGGAGGGGCTTAGCTCAGGGGTAGAGCCTTTGCCTGCAGATCAAGAGGTCCATGGATCAAATCCTGGTGTCCCCTACCATAAGTCTATTTGTCTATGTTTTCACCCATGGAGTTATCACCTACACTCAGTCCTATGTTTCCTCCTTGTATTACATTTATGCTCCTCAGCAGAGCTGGGGGATGTGGGTCAGTCCATCATGTGGATGGTTGGCTTCTTCCCATTTCCTCCCACAAGCACCATGTCCCTCCTATGCCTATTAAATTTCTTCACTCCTCCTGCATATATCTAGTTTCTCTGGTTCTGTTGGGTTCTTAAAGGGAAGGCAAGGAGTATGGTGGAACATTCTTCTGGAGTTTCCAAGCTCAGCATCCATACAGACATCTGGTGTCCAGGGAACAGAAATGAAAGCTGAACCATAAATCATCTCCCTCCTTGGCTTTCTGGTGAACATGTGTTTAGAACTTAGGAGATAAATACCAAATCCGACCTTTTGTGGAGTGCAGACATTTCCGACATGAGCTTCTTCCCCTTCCAGAGCCCTCTGCTCTCTTAGTTCATCCTCGGAGGCTAAAGCCCGGCTCGGGTGCTGTACCAAGGAGACAGGGATCCTTCACTGTTGCTGCTCCAGTGCCAGCTGGGGCCCTGTGAGAATCTTGAGTGACAGACCCTTCTGTCTTCAGGGAAGGAGGAGAGGGTGATGGAGGCCCAGAATGAAGGCAGTTGGCCAGCAGAGGAGCTCACCCTGGAGAGCAGGGTGAAAAAGGCTCAGGTCTTCAGCCTGCTCCTCTAATTTCCTTTGCTGATGATGCTCATCAAGGATGGGCCAGACCTGCTGCAGTGGGATCTCTGTTGAGGTCTGTTGTGGCTCTTGTTGCCACCAAAGGCAGAGAGAATAGAGCTGTACAGAGTTGGCCCTGCTCCTCAATAACTGTATCTCTCAGGAGAGTGGGCCCTGCACACCTCACCTTTCAGCACAATAGAGGCAAACCTGTTGGTGGGTGGTACTGCAGGGGACCCCCAACTAAGAAAACACCATGGGAGATATGGCTTCATCCCTCATCTGCCATATCGGAGTTTGTGAGGGAGAGAAGACCTTCCGTCACTCCTGCCCCTCACTTCCTGTGGTGGGTGGGAGAACTGACCATGAGGTCATGAGAGTTAGAGAATTGGAACTACACCTCAACTGGGCAGTAGGGTAGAGCTGAGCCTCTTGGCGGGAAGCACAGGTGAGCTGCCAAGCGCATGAGAGCTAGAGAGCTAACCTGTCCCTCCCTTGCATACCATGTGGTGGATTGGGTGAGGGAAATATGCCCTCCATCTTGCTATCTTCAGCAGGCAGAAGAGTTGTCCTCCAGGGCATGAGATCGGAGGATCTGGCCCTGTCTGTCACTGACATTTAGCAACCGGGAGAGCAGGTCATATGCCTCACCTGCGAAAACAGTTTGGCTGTCTTTGATGGTGACTACTGTGAGCCAGACCTGAGGGCATGAGAGCAGGAGACCAGGTCCTGCTGCTTGCCGCCTGCTGCATTGGGTGAGCTAATGGGGCAATGTTGGAGAGCTGGCCCTCATGATAATGAGGGACAGTTGAATCAGGGCTATGACTTATCCTACTTCAACATCCACCTCATCTATGAACTGCTAGAGACTGTGAATTGGCCAGGTCTGCAGATCAAAGGTACAGGATCTCCATGACACAGGACCACAACAGGATACCCAGGAGGAGTCCCAGTGAGGGCCCAGTATTGGTAGGACAGCAGAAGCAGAGGCCCTGAGTCAGACCAATGATTCATTTCAATAAACACAAGTAAAGATTGTGGAGTAAGAGGTATACAGTGTGACTCACTGGGTCACAATACGGCTTCCACACTATGCTGTGATTCTTTTCTTCTTTGCTTTCTTTCTTTCTTTTTTTGGCTATGCTTTTCAATTTTGTTTTGCTTGGCAGGGGGAAGGTCTCAAGGGCAGAGGGCTGAGATGAGAGGATGGGGAAAGGAGTGCGAGTGGAATGCAGGATGTGAAATCTACAAAGAGCCAGTAAAAAGTCAAAACAGCAACAACAAAACCTAGGAAGAGCCATTAGGTGGAACTCAGAGAACTCCAAGTAAGAGTAGGAGGATTGCGGGAGCCAGAATATTTGAGAACATCAGTAAACAAGGCCCATAGAATCAACTAAGTAGGGCTCATAGGGGTTCTCAGATACTGGAGCAACAATCACAAAGCTTGCCTGGGTTTATCCTAAGGCCTCTGCATATATGATATGGTAGTTTTGCTGGGGTTTTTGTGGGACTCATAACAGTAGGAGTAGGGGTGTCTCTGACTCTTTCCTTTGCTTTTGGGACTCTTTTTATCCTACTGGGTTGCCTCATTCAGCCTTGATATGAGGGTTTGTGCCTAGTATGATTGCCTTGTTATTCCATATTCAGTTGGTATCCCTGGGAGGCCTGCTCTTTCCTGAAAAGAAATAGAGGTTCAGTGGGTCTGGGAGAGCTGGGAGGTTGGGGGAGAACTAGGGAGAGTGGAGAAAGGGTAGAAATCAGTCAGGAACATTGTATGAGAGAAGAATAAAGAAACAAAGAGATGAACCTAGAGAGCTTCAGAGCCGAGGAAGACATCGCACCAGTCAGGTCTGGCTGCTTCTGGAAAGCAGGTCTGAGAGGACCTGTAATTTAACTTTATAGTCAGAATTTATCATCACACAGATGAAATGTATTAACTGGGCACACTGGTACCAGTGGGGGGTATAGCTCAGGGGTAGAGCATTTGACTGCAGATCAAGAGGTCCCTGGTTCAAATCCAGGTGCCCCCTTATTTATATTGGATTGTAGTTACTGACTTACAGCATTCATCTTAGGCAGGATGCCCATGAGATTAGAAAGTCTTCATTAGCTGAGGTTTCTAGAATCAGAGCTTCTATGCCCCATTTACTCCTGTGGGTTCCATTCTCAGCCACACTATAATCACCGACTGAAACCCCAAAGTATGTTAGTACAATGCACACAGCTGACCTCTGACCTATTCTTAATTCTATCTACCTTCTTGTTTTCCCCATTTGGATTCTTTATTTTATCCTCACTGGGATAGTGAGTTCTAATTGTCAATTTGACACACAGTAGAATCACCTTGGAAATAAAGTCTCCATGAAGGATACAGTGTCTAGATCAGGTTGGCCTGTGTTCCTGTGAATATGGGATTGTCTGATGATTAAGTCAATTGATGCTGACGACACAGTACTGTTGCCTAGGCAGGGATCCTGGATATTGTGAGTGCAGAAAGTGAGCTTAGCACTAACGAGCATGCGTGCATTCATTTTTCTCTGCTGTTAAGGGTAGATGTGATGTGACTAACAGTAAAGCTCCTGCTGCCTTGATGTCACTGAAGCATGTGACTGTATCCTGAAATTGTGAGTTAACAAAAACCCCTTCTTCCCTTAGTTGCCTCTTGTCTGGCATTTTATCATTTTATCGTAGGCTATGGCAGTTTCAGTAGAAGAACCAGTATTTGTGTGTAGAACCATGTATAGAAGCTGGCATAAGGGGGGAGAGCAGTGGGCAAGGACACTTAAGATAGGGGTTAAAGAGCAAGGTTCTTTTCTGCCTTAACTGGAGAACTCCACTTGTTCAGCTCTGGGGACCCCAAATGTGGTGTTAAAGCACACAGCCTCCTGGATTCCAGGCCAATTTTGGCCTGGTGTGCATCCAATGGTGGCCATTGGCTGGCACCTCTTCTAAATGATCAGGATCTCTGGCGTGGCAGCCATGTTTCAGCATGGAACTTCTCACAAACAGCATTTGCTACAGTGCCTTGTGAAGGGCCAAGCAGAGCCTGACAGCTCTGGCGCTGCAGCTTGTACCATGGACAGCTCCAAGGCCTGCAGTCTTTGCTGAAGACACAGAAGCATGTAGATCCTCAGCAGTCTGCAGAGGCCACAGTTATTTCTTCTAATTAACTAAGATTGCATAAAGCCAAAAGTGAAAACAATAACCAAATTACCACAGTATTGCCGGACAATGGTAGTGCACACCTTTAATCTCAGCAGGCGGGGAAGCAGAGACTGGTGGATCTCTGTAGCTAGAGACCAGCCTGCTCTACAGAGTGAGTTCAAGGACAGTCAGGTCTATACAGAGATACCTTGTCTCAAAAGTTCAGAAAGAGAGAGAGAAAGAGTGAGAGAGATAGTAGATAGATAGATAGATAGATAGATAGATAGATAGATAGATAGAGAGAATGACCACAATGCTGTCTAGTGAGATGGCTCAGCAGGCATTAGCACTTGCTCCACAAGCCTGAGAACCTGTGTTTGGATATATACCCATCCACAAATCCCATATGGAGAAGCCAGATGTGGAGGCACATGTATGTAATCCTAGCACTTTTAAGGAAATATGGGAGTTGGAGTCAGGAGAATCTTTCTGAAAGCTCATGGCTGGTGTACTTGGAGTATGCATCTCATTTTCAACCAATAAGATGGACTCTGATTCAAGTAAAGCAAAAGGTGATGTGTGACACCCCAGCCTTTCCTCTGACCTCCCCACATGCTCCATGGCATGCATACATTCTTATGTATAAAAACATGCATCATCTAAACACACACACACACACACACACACACACACACACACACACACACACACGAAACCACCGGTGTTGGGAATTTAGAATGCCCCCCTCTCTCTCTTTAATACTACTTTTCATTTCTGATGGGTCTTGCCCTAGGGCACTGGAGATGTGAAGTCACAGTACATATGACCTTGGGCCACCATCTACTCTAAAGTGTTTTCATTCTCTTCTTGTCATACACAGCAGTTTGGACATTGGTGGTCTGAATTGGGAGACAATCAGAAAACCCAGGTTTTCTGTCTATGGTGGATGAAACCTGAGCTGCTCTCTCCTATGCCAGGGCCACAGCACATTTCCTTCAACCTCGGAGGACAGAAGCCTGGCTCAGCGGCTCACTGGTAGGGCAGTGAGGGATTCTGCAGTGTTGTTGTGCAAAGGACAACTAGGCACTGAAAACACCTGTGTGACAGCCCAATTTGGCTTCACGGAAGGAGGGGAGGTTTGTCTGGGCCAAAGCAGGGCACAGTTGGCCAGCTCAGGAGCTGACCCAGGACAGCAGTGTGAAATGGGCTCAGGGCTGCAGGCTGCTTCTTTCCTCTGTCTTGTCCCCATCCCAGGACAGGCCTGGAAGGCTGGAGAGCTGAAGGATATCATCTTGCTAGTCATGTCTAGTAGCTTCTAGGGAGCAGGCCTGAGGAGGCCCTGCATTTTCACTTTACAGGTGTGAGCGTTACCAAATGAAAGAAGATTGTTAGCTAAGTACCATTCCTCCACGGGAATGTAATATAGTATAGGGTATTTGACTGCAGATCAAGAGGTTCGTGAGTTCAAATCCAGTTATACACTTTACCTACTGCCTTTGCATATAACCTTGGTGTGAGAATTCCACCTTCCTTTCCCTACCAGGTGCTAGGATATAGAGTCTGCATGAAAGAAAGGATGTACCCAGGTCTGACTGGGTCTACTACACACAATTTCAAACTGTTTTCTTCCATGTTTAACATCTTTCTCCCCATCCTGTGTGGTCCTGAGTGTTTGTCTTCCTATGCAGAAGTGTCACTTCCACACGTGAAAGAACAAGAAGAAATTTCTATTGAGACACACTTGTGTCAGATAAAGTGAAGTCTGTTGGTTGGCTCTCTGGTGGAAAGTGGGTTGGGTTAGCTTCCCCAAAGCCTATATGTAAAGTACCTAGAGCTCACCAATGGATCCATGCAGCAGGTAGGAGGTATGCAAACTCCCCATTTTCATTTAGATAACTAGACAGCCAGAAGGTCAGAGTGGTTTCTTAATGAGAAGGGGAAAGGCTTGAAGAATAGAAGGAACAGGAAGAGGATCAATGTGGTTTGGGAAACGCTAAATTTGAGATGCTTAGTAAACATTCAAGAAGCAATGTTGATTCATGTGACTTTTGATTCAGGAACGAGATGAGGATGAGGCTTTGTCCCTTTGGTGGTGTTGTAGCGATGGGCTCTGCCATGGGGATTTTTCAATAAACAGAAGGGTGCATATCTCATAGATCTAGAGGCTGGGATCTGGAGAGGGGCTGCCCCTGTGAGGGCCTCGTTGCTGTGTCCCAAAGTCCATGATGTACTTTTAAATTCTGTGTCCTGGGGTGCACCAAGGCAATTCCCTTTGGTAAATATTTCTATAGTACTGGTGATTATTTTCGTAGGGGGCAGCTACTGCCTTGAGTTTTCATATTGTTTATATTTTGTGATGAGATCTCAGTGCTGCAGCCAGCGTGGCCTGGACTTTCTGAGACTGGTGGGGGGCACTGGGATTGAGACATGGAAGCTTCTTTTCAGGTGTAAGAACAGTAACCTTTATTTTGCCTCAGCTAAAGCTTTCTATACCTCTACTGCTTTTGTGAAAAAGACACTTTCCAGAAAGAACACAAACATTTTTGTCAATGACAGACCACAAGGAAGTTCCACTGTTGGTCAGGGGGAGTGAGGGCAGCTAGATCACAACAACTCCCCTCCCCCCAGTTTTATTTCATAAAATAAACACTGCCTGTCTTGTTACTTTGGGTGGAATACATTGCCTGCCATGGGGAATATCCCTCTAATATTCCCTGTCTTAGGTGGCATTCTGCCCCCAAATTATTGCCCATCCATGGCTACCCAGACACATAGCCCTAAACCAAGTATCCCCAGGACTGACAGTGCCAATGAACCAGACCAGCGCTGCAACCATCCCTCTACTGTAGCTATACAAGCCCATACATGCACTAACTGGGTGGTAAAATTAACAAAAGCAGTATTCCAAACCCCTCTCATATGACGCTTGAGTTCCATAACAGTAGCAGAAGCATGCAATACAGTGCCAGGAGTAACACACATGACATGGTAAAAGCTAGAACATGTTAACCATTAAAAAGTCCAAGGATAGTCCTTACATAACAAAAGCAGAAGCATGCAATACAGTGTCATGATTAACGCATATAGTCCACTTGCTCCTGACCAGAGTCACTTGTTGGTTCAAGGTGCCCAATTGAATATGTCCATTAAGATCATTTTGAATGTCCAAAGCATTGCTGACTTTTTCAGCCATCTGGTTGACAGTCCCAGCCATCTGCACAGTTTGGGAAAGAGCAACTCTGGCAGTAGTAGTTGTGGTGTCAAAGCTCTGCTCCAGCTGCCTTCTGGCCCCAGCCACACTCTCTCTGGGTCCAAACTGCTCCACAGAGCAGATCAGAACTCAGGGAAGCAGGCTCGCTGCTTCTGCTCCTGAACCATTGAAGGGGCCCCACTGTAACAATCTTTTAGGGGATTTGGGTGTCATCAACCTGTCTGGCTACTTCCTGCTGAGCAGGGGTGCTGCATTCTTGGGGGTATTTTTAGGAGGGTCTCAGTGATTCAAACCACATAAATTTGGAATGAATCCACAGGTTCTCATCCTCTGTGGAGACAAAAGCAGAACCTCTTTTCCAAAGCATCAAATCCTTAGGCCCATATTTAAAAATCAAAATACCTTTCTTAGCAGTTCCCAGAATCAAATGTCTTTCTCCAGTCCAGAACACAAAAGACAACACAATCAACACAATAACATACATCTCTACACATTCTATCTTTTGAGGGCCTCAATTCACCCTCCTTCCTTCTCTTTATTACTTCCTTACTGGCCAATCTTTCGGAGGGCATCCCTCAGAGCATCTCTGGGGATGAAGAAACACATACTCCTTTTAATCTGACTTGGCTTGTTCCCGGTCTGGAACATATAAACCCCCTCCCATAATAAACCAGGGGCTAACTTGAGCTATTGTTTCTACAAAATCTTCAGCTGTCTTCCTTGTTACTTCCATGCCTTGTTGCTTTAAGAGTTTTAGTTACTTTTTGAGGCCTTCAATTCACCCTCCCGCATCTTCTTTATACTTGCTAATATTCGGGAGAGTGTCCCTCAGAGTGTCTCTGGAGATGAAAAATAAAAACACATTACCTTCCCCAATAGGGTCCTTGATTTAGCCGGTGGACGGTGCGACCCTGTTCACAAATCCCCACTTTCCAGATCTCGGTAGGACCTCCATTTGCTGCAGCCAGCACAGCCTGGACTTGCCGAGACTGGTCCGGGGGTGGGGTTGCCGGGATTGAGACACGGAGGCTTCTTTTCAGGTGGAAGAACAGCAAAAACCACCAGCCAGAGAGAACACAAACATCCTTGTCAATTACAGACCACAAGGAAGTTCTGCTGTCAGTCAGGGAGAGTGATGGCAGCTAGATCACAACACTCAGTAGTGTGTTTCTTTGGTTAGTTCCATGTCTGATATGAACAGAAGAAGTTGGTACACACCCAGGATGTGTGAGCCGGGTTGGGCTTGAAGGATGGAATTGGCTTAGATGAAAGGAAGTCAGGTAGACATGGGGGTGGTGTATGATGGACATTCTGGTCCAAGCCTTGAGCTTAGGGATAATCTGGAGCTCAGAGAGGGCAGGTGAAGGGAAGATACGATGACTAACCCAGCTAGACACTAGCACAGTGTTAGGTCCCTTGAGGACAGGCCTTCGCACCCCCACTTGATCTGTTTTGCACTCTTGTGGTTGGTTGAAAACAGGAACAATCTGTTGTTTTCAGCAATGTTTCTAAGGATGTTTTCCCCTAAGCCATGTGAGTTGCAGTGATGAGCTTCCTGCTTTTCCTGGTTCAGCCTCCTCTGCTGAGGGCTATATATACTGTGTGAGAAAGTGGAATAAAGGCTTTTCTGTAGAACCTGAAGTTGTATTGTGTGTTAATCCCATCGTAACTTGCTCAGAAGAACTACAGTTGCCATGCTGGCACAGCAAAGTGGAGGTTACACCAAGATCTGAGAAAGAAGGGGTAGCGGACGGGGTCGTCCTAGGCCAGTAAGGACGGATTGGTGTAAAATAGCATCCATAAGCAGTAAGAGAGCACTGATATATCAGATAATCTAAATTGTTAAGAGCAACAAGGAACCGTGGTTAAACAGAGGATTTTCTTAAGAATATAGCTGCAGCAAGCCCATGGTTTTTGACATGTGGCGGTTTGAACATCTCTGATTGTTAACAGGTAAAAAGAGATTTGCAGAAACGGCTGTAAAAGAAAGGTGCCAATAGCTTCCCTATATCTACCTTTTCACTATGGTGCCTGGCCCATGACACCCTACTTACTGATAAAGTGAAAGTGAGGTTTGAGGTTGCCGTGGCTAAAGAAATACTTGAAGAAATACAGGAGGAGGAGACTCGCCAGTCCATAGGATTGGCAGAGGAGTCACATAGGGACCAAAAGGAAATGTCAGGGATACCAAGGGGAACTTTGGAATCTGGCACAGGACCAAGGTTAGCGCCGAAGTCGGCCCGCTTTTGGGCACAATATCAGATAGCAATAACCTCTGAGTCAGAAAATGGGGAAGATAGCCTCAGCTCTAGTGCAGAGGATAGTGTATCTGCTGAGGAAGAATAGCTAACGCAGGAAATTAAGGTACTTCAGAAAAGGCTGAAGCGCTGTAAGGTGAAGGATTCCTTATGTGTGCCATCAGCCCCACCTGCTTATAATGAGGATTTGGGAAGGAGGGAGTCCCATTTGGGACTGACAGATGAATGGGAGGCCGAAGAGGGCTCAGGAAGAAGAGCAGGTGTCTGTTTTCAGCCCTGGCACACTGTTGCTCTGGTCATAGAGGTACCTGATCTGAACAATCCAGGACAGGTGCTGAGACAACATGTGGCCTTGAGCCTTAAGGAGATGAAGCAACTGAAAGAGGCCATGGCAGCATATGGTGCTCAGGCCCCCTTTACTCTTGCCATAGTAGAATCTTTTGTGGCATTGAATCTTACACCTAGTGATTGGCAGCAGCTATGCCATGCAGTACTATTGGGAGGAGATTACTTATTGTGGAGGGGAGAATATCAAGAAAATTATTTACAAACAGCTAGGTTAAATGCTCAAGCGGGACAGGCACAGCATAATCTAGACATGCTAACTGGAGCAGGTGCTTATGCTGACTTGGCCAATCAAATTGTGCTCAATCCTGCCTTATATCTCCAAATGGTGGCTGCGGCTACCAAAGCTTGGAAGGCCCTGCCAAACAAGGCCACAGGGGAATCAGCTGTCAAAAGTTTTACAAGGGCCTTCAGAACCATTTCAGGACTATGTGGACAGGCTATTGCAGTTGGCAGGGAGATTGTTTGGTGATGTGACCACAGCTATGCCCATAGTTAAGCAGCTGGCATTTGAGAATGCAAATAAATACTGTAAGGAAGCCTTGTGGCCACATAAGGCAAAAAGCTTAAATGAATACATCCAGATCTGCCAGGATATTGATGGGCACTTCATTTAGGGCCAGGTGATTGCTGCTGCCATCAGACTACACAAAAAAATAGGATTGTTCACAGCTCCCAAGGATTGTTCACAGCTCCCTTAGTGAGCTACCACTAGACCAGGAAGGTGCCCACGATGTAAAAGGGGGGCCCATTGGGCAAATGGATGTTACACACCTGCCTGCCACAGGGAAACTTAAGTTTGTCCATGTATCAGTAGACACATTTTCAGGAGTAATTTCTGCATCCTTGCATTTGGGAGAACGAGCAAAAGATGTCACTGCACACTGCCTATCTGCTTTTGCCAATATAGGCAAACCTGAGGTTATTAACACAGATAATGGCCCAGCACATATCAGCAAAAAATTTTTATCCTTTTGTTTATTCCATGAAATTTCCCATAAAACAGGCATCCCATATAACCCAATGGGTCAAGCAATTGTGGAAAGAGCCAATCAGACCCTCAAGCAATATTTTCAAAAAATAAAAAGGGGGGAGTTCATATTTTCCCTGGCAACTCAATTATCCACCATTCTCTTTATGCTGAAGGGTGCTTGCCTATGGAGTGCCATCCACAAGTTAGGCTCAGAGCCTAGGATGAGTTCATTGGAAAGATCTGCAAACAGGAAGATGAATGGAACCAACCCCCTTGTTGGCAAAGGTGAGGGGGGCTGTATGTGTTTTTCTCCAGGAGTTGATAAACCAGTTTGGGTGCCAGAGCATTACGCATGGCAGGTGACCCAGGATGAAGACTGTGACACTCCTTCTGCTTCAGGTGATGACTCTGGTAACAACAGCAGAATCACAGGTGATGGGTAGTCTGGTGAGAAACCCCCCACTTTTAATGCCAGTTAGTAAAAATAGCTCCCTCTTTCCATCATTTTTTGTTAACCTGTCATTGGTGAAGGAGTCCTCCTTTCATCATGGATGTTTATTATTGCATAATGCTTCTATTGCAGACTTTACTAATAATCATACTCATAGTAGGTTGATAGGATTTAGAAATATATTGCATCTCATCCTGAAAGAGGATTTGAAAACAAATATAACATATACGTATGGTCCCAAGCCTGCTCCTTGGTGTTGGGATGCTGATAGAGATTTTAATCTCCACCCCACAGTTATGTGGGGAGAATGTATCACTCAAGAGCCTGATTTGTTAAAAGGTAGGAAAGGCATGTGGTGGTATGGCCATAGGCCTGTGATGAAAAATTCCACCTTTCCCAGGTATGAGTAATTGTTTTTAATGCCACTGCCAGTTTTAACAGAACAGATCTTTTTGAAACCTCTCTACACAATATGACTATTTGATCCTCTGTTTGTGTTCCTGCCCCATTTTTCTTTGTATTGTATTGTGGAATGGCACTTTGGAGGGAAATATTCTTAATTGTTCTTCCAGGATCTGCAAGCTGAGTAATTGCTGGGATGGTTCTGATGGAGCCTTGATCGTTCGAGTGCCTGCTGTGATTCCTCTTTCCATGCTGGTGTCTCAAGAACACCAGGAGAATGTCAGGAGATCATCCTTTATCAACAATAGCGAGACTTTTGGATAACAGCTGCAATTGTTGCTGCTATTGCTGTCACTGCCATTGTGGCTACGGTTGCAGGAGTTGCCATTTCACAGACAGCTGTGACTGCAGAGACTGTGGATCAGCTGTCTAGAAGGGTTAGCGAGTCCCTGCAGACACGGAGTGCTCTGGACTCTCATAATGGACTTGGACTGTTAAATTTGGATTGATGGACTGCACTTTTGCAAGAGCGGGTGGATTCCCTTTGGCTCCTGCAACAAATGTCTTATACGTTACACCTGCTAATGTTGTACAGTTGAATGCATGTTTGGATGACCCTTGGAATTCCTCCATTTTGAATTTTACCCTGCAGACAGCTCATCATATTGTTAGTATTAATAGCACGTGGGTCTCTGCTGTGTCTGGATCCAGTCAGTGGAGTGCCATGGCCCAGCTTGGGGGCTGGGTTCAGCAATTGTCTGGAATTGCTCTCACTTGCGCTGATATTGCTATTGGGGTTATGTGTTTTTGGATTCTCTGCTGCTTTATGCGGCAATCCCACATACAGCACACTGTCACTTGATAAGTGTTGTTCGGGCTGTCTTCTGGTAATCAGGAAGCACCCCAAGTCTGGCTGCACCTGCTACAAATGTCATGAGGGATCCCTTCAATGGGCAACTGTCCTGGTATAGAGAGCTCGCCCAAGACAGGGATTAAGGCCTCCCGTAGATGGGTAAGAGTCTCTATCTGGGGGAGTCCTAAGACATGGGCTCTCATGCTTTTAAAATAAAAAGGGGGGAATTCTTGGGTCCATTGAGGACAGGCCTTCACACCCCACTTGATCTGTTTCACAGTCTTGTGGTTGGTTGAAAACAGGAACAATCTGTTGTTTTCAGCAATGTTTCTAAGGATGTTTACCCCTAAGCCATGTGAGTTGCAGTGATGAGCTTCCTGCTTTTCCTGGCTCGGCCTCCCCTGCTGAGGGCTGTATATACTGTGTGAGAAAGTGGAATAAAGGCTTTTCTGCAGAACCTGAAGTTGTGTTGTGTGTTGATCACTACATCCCTCTCTCAGAAGAACTACAGTTGCCGTGCTGGCATGGCAGCACAGGGTGTGCAATATCTGTCAGGGCAGAGAGGTTGATGTGGGAAGGACCTGAGGATTAGAGGTGGGCAGGGATGGGCAGATTAGGCTGGGGCACTGGATGAGGGTCCTGGGGAAGATTAATGGAGGGAAGAACTTGAATCTTGTATGAGCTATTCCTGGCCATCAACTTCACTGCACCAGGAATAGACTAAAACCCAAGTAGCTGGGTATACCTGTGAGAGTGTTTCTCCTCTTCTTTCAGATTATTTATTTTTATTTTATGAGCACTGATTAATATTTTGCCTGCATGTAAGTCTGTGTCAGATCCCCTGAACTGGAGTTACAGACAGCTGTGAGCTGCCATGGAGTGCAGGGAATTGAAGCCTGGAGCCTTGTCTCCAGCACAGCGTTTTGTGTTTTTCTTAAATAAATCATTTGAAGTGAGAAGGCTCACCTTTTATCTGGATCTTTTGACATGGACAATACAGCTTTAATCTGGGCTACACCTTCTGCAGGCCAGCCCATCAGGTGGATGGACGGCTGCCTCCCATCTCTTCCTCCAAGCTCCATGTCCATCCTATTCTTGTTAAATGTCTCCACTCCTCCTGCATATATCTAGTTTCTCTGGTTCTGTTGGTTTCTTACAGGCAAGCCAAAAACTATGTTGGAAATCCTTCTGGATTTTCCAGGCTCAGCATTCATCCAGACATCCGGTTTTCAGGGAACAGAAGGGAAAGCTGAACCACAAATCATCTCCCTCCATGGATGTCTGGTGAACATGTGCTCAGAACTAAGGACACAAATGCCAGAATCTGGCTGTCTGTGGAGGGTGGACATTACCTACATGAGCTTCTTCCTTTCCAGAGCCCACTGCTCTCTTGCTTCATCCTCAAAGGCTAAAGCCTGGCTCAGTGGCTGTGAAATGGGCTCAGGTCTGCAGCCTGCTCCTCCCCTGATTTCCTAGGCTGATGATGCTCATCAAGGATGGGCCAGGCTTGCAGGAGTGCGATGTCTGGTGAGGTCCGTCATGGCTCCGGTTACCACCAAAGGCAGACTAGAGCTGTACAGAGATGGCCCAGCTCCCCTCCAAGCACTCAAGAGAGTGGGCCCTGCACACCTCACCTTCCAGCACAGTAGAGCTGCACCTGCTGATGGGGTTCAGGGGATCCCAACTACAAAAGTGCCTGGGAGATATGGCTCCACCCCTCATCTGCCATATGGTGGAGTTGGTGAGGGAGAGAAGACCTTCCTCCATCCCTGCCCCTCATCTCCTGAGGTGGGTTGGGAGCTGACTCTGAGTTCATGAGAGTGGGGAATTGGCCCTACACCGCAATCGGACCACACGGACAGCTGGCCTGTCCCTTCTTTGTATGACATGTGGTGGATTGGGTGAGGGAAATATGCCCTTCCTCCTACCCATTGCCAACTTTGGCAGGTAGAAGAGCTGGCCTCAGGGCATGAGATTGGAAGATCTGGCCCTATCCCCCACTGACTGAGCAATGGAGAGAGCAGGCCATACACCTCACCTGGGGAAACAGTAGAGCTGCCCCAGATGATGAGTACTGTGAGCCAGACCTGAGGGCATGAGAGCAGGAGAACAGGTCCTGCCTCTTGCTGCCTGCTGCACTGGGTGAGCTAACTGGGGCAATGTTGGAGATCTGGCTCTGGTGGTGATGATGAGGGAAAGCTGACGGATTCAATAGCCCAGTTGTCCCCTATCCCAGAACCAGGGCTATGAGTTATCCCATCTCAGCATCCACCTTATCCATAAAGTGCTGGAGACTGTGAAGAGGCCAGGTCTGTTGATCTAAAGCTACAGGATCTCCATGACACAGGACCACAACAGGATACCCAGGAGGAGTCCCAGTGAGGCCCAGGATTGATAGGTAGCACAAGCCAGAAGTCTTGAGGCAGACTAAATATACATTTCAATAAATAGAAATAAAGATGCATGGGGTAAGAGGTATACCATGTGATTCACTGAGCCAAATATAGCTTCCACACTATCCCATGATTGCTTTCTTCTTCTCCTTTCTCTCTCTCTCTCTGCTAAGCTTTCAAATTTTATTTTGTTTGGTGGGGGAAGGTCTAAAGGGCAAAGGGCAGAGATGAGGGAATGTGGAAATGGGTGAGTGTGCGATGAAGTATGCGAAACCATCAGAAAGCCAGTAAAAAGAAAAAACAAAAAACAAAACAAAACAAACCGAACCAGAAGAGTCAATCATCAGTTGGAGCTCAGAGAACTCCAAGTGGGGGTGGGAGGAGGATTGCAAAGCTGGAAAAGTCAAGGACATCAGTAAACAAGGCCCATAGAATCAACTAAGTAGGGCTCATTGGGGCTCAGAGATACTGGAGCAGCAATCACAGAGCCTGCCTGGGTCTTCTTAGGGCCTCTGCGTATATGATATAGTAGTTTAATTGGGTTCTTTGTGGGACTTGTAACAGTGTGAGTGGAGGTGTCTCTGATTTTCCTCTACTCTTGGGACCCTTTTTCTCCTACTGAGTTGCCTCGTTCAACCTTGATATGAGGGTTTGAGCCTAGTCTGATTGCATCATTGTGCCATATTCTGTTGATATCCCTGGGAGGCCCGCTCTTTTCTGAAAGGAAACAGGGGTTCAGTGGGTTTGGGTGAGCAGGAAGGTTGGGGGAGAACTAGGAAGAGTGGAGGGAGGGAAGGCTTAAGTCAGGATGCATTGTATGAGAGAAGAATAAAGAAACAAAGATATGGACCTAGAGAGCCTCAGAGCTGAGGCAGGCATCTCACCAGTCAGGTCTGGCTGCCTCTGGAAAGCAGGTCTGAGAAGACCTGTAATTTAACTTTATAGTCAGAATTTATCACCACACAGATGAAATGTATTAACTGGGTACACTGGTACCAGTGGGGGGTATAGCTCAGGGGTAGAGCATTTGACTGCAGATCAAGAGGTCCCTGGTTCAAATCCAGGTGCCCCCTTATTTATATTGGAATCTGGTTACTGACTTACTGGATTCATCTTAAGCAGGATGTGCATGAGATTAGAAAGTCTTCATTAACCAAGGTTTCTGGAATTAGAGCTTCTCAGCCTCACTATAATCTGCCACTATCTCATATACTGGAACCCCCAAAGTACATTAGTACCATGCACAGAGCTGACCTCTGACCTGTTCTGAGACCTCTCTACCTTCTTGTTTTTCCCCATCTGCATTTCTTCCCTCATCATCACTGGTATAGTGAGTTTTATTAGTCAGTTTGACACAATGTAGAATCACCTTGGAAATAAAGTCTCCATGAAGGATACAGTGTCTAGCTCAGTTGGCCTGTGTTCCTGTCACTATGGGATTGTCTGATGATTAAGTCAGTTGATGCATGATGACACAGCACTGTTCCCTAGGCAGGGATCCTGGAGGGCAGGGAGAGGGGGAAGGTGAGGGAGAAGGGAGGGACGAGAGAGAGCTTGGGGGAGTGGGAGGGTGGAGATTGGGGAAGGGCAGATGTTGGAGCAGAGAAGAAGATATCTACACTAACGGAGCCATTTTAGGGTTGGCAAGAGACTTGGCTCTAGAGGGGATCCCAGGTGTCTATGGGGATGTCCCCTGCTAGGTCCTTGGGCAGCAGAGGAGAGGGTGCCTGAACTGGCCTTGTGCCATAGTCACACTGATGAATATCTTGATTATCACCATAGAAATTTTGTCTGATGGATGGAGACAGAGACAGAGGCCCACATCCATATCGGAGCAATGGACTGAGCTCACAAGACCAGTTGAAGAGCAGAAGGAGGGAGAAGATGAGCAAGGAAGTTAGGACCGTGAGGGGCTGGTCCACCCACTGAGACAGTGTGCCTGATCTAATGGGAGCTCACCAAATCCAGCTGGACTGGGACTGAAGAGCATGTGATCAAACCAGACTCTCTAAATTTGGCTGCCAATGGGGACAGACTGAGAAGCCATCAATAATGGCACTGGGACCTCTCTCTTCTGCATGTATTGGCTTTTTGGCACCCCAGTTTACTTTGATGCACACCTTCCTAGGCCGGGATGGAGGAGTGAGGGCCTTGGACTTTCCACAGGCCAGAGTACCCTGCCCTCTCTTAAGGATGGAGCGGGAGGGAGGAGGGTTAGTGGGGGAGCGAGAGTGGAATGGGAGAAGGGGAGGAAGTATCTATTTTTGAATGGAAAAATAAAAAAAGAAAACAATAACCAAATTACCAAAATGTTGCCGGGCAATTTTGGTGTACACCATTACTCTCGACAGGAAGGGAAGCAGTGACAGGTGGATCTCTGTAGTTAGAGACCAGCCTGGTCTACAGAGTGAGTTCCAGGACAGTCAGAGCTATACAGAGACACCTTGTCTCAAAAGTAAAGATAGAGAGAGAGAGAAAGAGATAGAGAGAGAGAGAGAGAGAGAGAGAGAGAGAGATTGAGAGATAGAGAGAGGGAGAGAGAGAGAATAGTCACAATGCTGTCTAGTGAGATGGCTCAGCAGGCATTAGTTCTTGGTGCACAAACCTGAAAATCTGAATGTGGACATAAACCCATCTACAAATCCCATATGAAGAAGCCAGATGTGGAGGCACATATATGAAATCCTAGATCTCCTAAGGAAATATGGGAGTTGGAGTCAGGAGAATCTTTCTGAAAGCTCATGGCTGGTGTACTTGGAGTATGCATCTCAGTTTCAAGGAATAAGATGGACTCTGCTTCAAATAAAGCAGAAGGTGAAATTTGATATATGAGGCTTTCCTCTGACCTCCCCATATGCTCCTTGGCATGCATATACCCTTATGTATAAAAGCATACACCATCCATGCACATACACACACACACACACACACACACACACACACACACACACACACACACACACATACATACATACCAGAGATTACCAGTGTTGGGAATTTACAGTGACCCTGTCCCTTTAATACTATTTTTCATTAGTGATGAGTCTGGTCCCTAGGGCACTGGAGATGAGAACTCACAGTACATATGACCTTGGGTGAGGCAGTGCAGGGATGTGGTAATGAAGAGAGTCTTGACAAGTACAAGGGCAAAATTCACTGGTAGAGCTATTGGTTACATGTCAGGCAATCCTGACTCAAGACTGTGTGCTTCTGGGCACAGCAGTGTCCTGTGTCTTGCTGTCGAGTCATAGAGTCTCTGGTTCTCACTTCACCACAATTGTGAGGACTGAATCAGACCTTAAGGCTTATCTTCTTTGGATACATTGAGGGATTCCGCAAAGGGAGACTAAGAGGGAAGAAGAGGACAGACAGTTGAGGTTGCTTCATCCCTTCTCAGGAAGGCTGATACAACATAGGTATCATAAATGTTCTGTTAATTCACGAGTGTGGGATTTTTCTAGCGTCTTTATGTAGGCATTTAGTGCTATGAACTTTCCTCTTAACACTGCTTTCATTGTGTCCCATAAATTTGGGTATGTTGTGTGGTCATTTTCATTGAATTTAAGAAGTCTTTAATTTCTCTATTTTTTTCTTAACCCATTGATGATTCAGGTGAGCATTGTTTAATTTCCAAGTGTTTGTAGGCTTTCTGGAATTAGTGTTGCTGTTGAATTCTAGGTTTAAGTCTTGGTGATCTGATAAGATACATGGGGTTATTCCAAATTTTTTTTATCTGCTGAGATTTGATTGTTTTATTAATTTTATTTTTCCATTCAAAAATTTCCACTTCCCCCCTCCCATTCCTCTCCCACTCATCCTCCCCCACTCATCCTCTTTCCTTCCCCCCAGCCTTAAAAGAGGGCAGGGTACCCTGGCCTGTGGGAAGTCCAAGCCCCCCCTCAACATCCTGGCCTAGGAAGCTGTGCATCCAAGCAGACTAGGGTCCAAAAAGCCAGTACATGCAGTAGAAACAAGTCCCAGTGCCTTCATCAATGGCTTCTCAGTCAGCCCCCATTGTCAGCCACAATCAGAGAGTTCAGTTTGATCACATACTCCTTCAGTCCCAATCCAGCTGGATTTGGTGAGCTCCCATTAGATCAGGCACACTGTCTCAGTGGGTGGACCATCCCCTCGCTCTCCTGACTTCCTTGCTCATTTTGCTCATCTTCTCCCTCCTTCTGCTCTTCAACTGGACCTTGGGAGCTCAGTCCAGTGCTCTGATGTGGATCTCTTTCTCTATCTCCATCCATCGCCAGATACAGATTCTATGGTGATATTCGAGATAATCATCAGTGTGATTATGGGGCAAGGCTAGTTCAGGCACCCTCTCCTCTGCTGCCCAAGGACCTAGCTGGGGACACCCCCCCTGGACATCTGGGTTCCCCACTAGAGCCAAGTCTCTTGGCACGCCTAAAATGGCTCCCTTAGTGTAGATATCTTCTTCCCTGCTCCTCTATCTGCCCTTCCTCCATCTCAGCCCTCCCACTCCCCCAAGTACTCCCCAATCCTTCCTACTGACTTCTATTTCCCCCTCTCCCCTTCTCCCAACCCCAGCCCCACCACTACCCCACCCTCATGCTCCCAACATTTGCCTGGCATTCTTGTCTGCTTCCAATGTCCAGGTGGATTTATATATTTTTCTCTTTGGGTTTACCTTGTTATTTGGCTTTTCTAGGCTTGTGAACTATAGGCTCAAAGTCCTTTGTTTATGGCTAGAGTCCACTAATGAGTGAGCACATACCATATTGATCTTTTAGGGTCTGTGTTATCTCACTCAGGATAGTGTTTTCTATTTCCATCCATTTGCATGCAAAATTCAAGATGTCATTTTTTTTTACCACTGAGTAGTACTGTAATGTGTACATATTCCACACTTTCTTTATCCATTCTTCCATTGAGGGGCATCTAGGTTGTTTCCAGGTTCTGGCTATTACAAATAATGCTGCTATGACCAAAATTGTACAAATGGTTTTGTAATATGATTGGGCATCTCTTGGGGATAGTCCCAAGAGTTGTATTGCTGGATCCGGAGGTAGGTTGATTCCCAATTTCCTGAGAAACCACCACATTGATTTCCAAAGTGGTTGCCCAAATTTGCATTCTCAGCAGCAATGGATGAGTGTACCCCTTACTCTACAACCTCTCCAGCATAGGCTATCATTGGTGTTTTTGATTTTAGCCATTCTGACAGGTGTAAGATGGTATCTCAAAGTTGTTTTGATTTGCATTTCCCTGATTGCTAAGGAAGTTGAACATGACATTAAGTATCTTTTGGCCATTCGAACTTCTTCTGTTGAGAATTCTCTGTTCAGTTCAGTACCCCATTTTTTAATTGGGTAATTTAGAATTTTAATGTCTAGTTTCTTGAGTTCTTTATATATTTTGGAGATCAGACCTGTGTCTGATGTGGGGTTGGTGAAGATCTTCTCCCATTCAGTAGGATGCCTTTTTGTCTTAATGACTGTGTCCTTTGCTTTACAAAAACTCCTCAGTTTCAGGGGGTCCCATTTATTCATTGTTGCTCTTATTGTCTGTGCCACTGGGGTTATACATAGGAAGTGGTCTCCTGTGCCCATGTATTGCAGGCTACTTCCCACTTTCTCTTCTTTCAGGTTCAGTGTGGTTGGATTTATATTGAGGTCTTTAATCCATTTGGACTTGATTTTTGTGCATGGTGATAGATAAGGATCTATTTTCATTCTCCTACAGGTTGACATCCAGTTATGCCATCACCATTTGTTAAAGATGCTTTCATTCTTCCATTGTATACTTTTAGCTTCTTTGTCAAATATGAGGTGTTCATAGGTTTGTGGATTAATATCCGGGTCTTCGATTCGATTCCATTGGTCAACATCTTTGTTTTTATGCCAATACCAAGCTGTTTTCATTACTGTAGCTCTGTAATAGAGTTTGAAGTCAGGGATGGTAATGCCTCCGGAATTTCCTTTATTGTATAGGATTGTTTTGGCTATCCTGGGCTATTTGTTTTTCCATATAAACTTAGTTATTGTTCTCTCAAGGTCTGTGAAGAATTTTGTTGGGGATTGCATTGAATCTATAGATTGCCTGTGGTAGAATTGCCATTTTTACTATGTTGATCTTACGAATCCAAGAGCATGGGAGATCCTTCCATTTTCTGGTATCCTTCTCAATTTCTTTCTTCAAAGCCTTACAGTTCTTTTCAAATAGATCTTTCACTTCATTGGTTAATGTTACCCCCAGATACTTTATACTATTTGTGGCTATCATGAAAGGTGACGTTTCTCTGATTTCCCTCTCTGCTTCTTTATCCTTTGTGTATAGGAGGGCTACTGATTTTTTTGAGTTGATCTTGTATCCTGCCACATCACTGAAGGTATCTGTCAGCTGTAGGAGTTGTTTGGTAGAGTTTTTGGGGTCACTGATGTATACTATGATATCATCTGCAAATAACAAAAGTTTGACTTCTTCCTTTCCAATTCGAATCCACTTGATCTCCTTATGTTGTCTTATTGCTATTGCTAGAACTCCAAGCACTATGTTGAAGAGATATTTAGAGAGTGGACAGCCTTGTCTTGTTCCTGATTTTAGTGGGATGTCTTGAGTTTCTCTTCATTAAATTTGATTTTAGCTGTTGGCTTGCTGTATATTGCTTTTATTATATTTAGATTTGATCCTTGTATCCCTAATCTCTCCAAGACCTTTATCATAAAGGGGTGTTGAATTTTGTCAAATGCTTTTTTAGCATCTAATGAAGTGATCATTTGTTATTTTTCTTTCAGTTTATTTATATGATGGATTACATTGATAGATTTCCGTATGTTGAACCAGCCCTGCATCTCTGGGATGAAGCCTACTTGATCATAATGGATGATTTTTTTGATGTGTTCTTGGATTCGGTTTGCCAGTATTTTATTGAGAATTTTTGCATCAATGTTCATGAGCGAGATAGGTCTGTAATTGTCTTTCTTGGTTGCGTCTTTGTGTGGTTTTGGTATCAGGGTAATTGTAGCTTCATAAAAAGAGTTTGCAAAGACTCTTCTGTTTCTATTATGTGAAACACATTAAGGAGTATAGGTATCAGCTCTTCTTGGAAGTTCTGATAGAATTCTGCATTAAAACCATCGGGTCCTGGGCTTTTTTTTGGTTGGGAGGTTTTTGATGACAGCTTCTATTTCCTCACGACTTATAGGTATTTAAATTGTTCACCTGGTCTTGATTTAATTTTGGTATGTGGTACTTATCTAAAAACCTGTCCATTTCTTACATTTTCCAACTTTGTGGCATACAGGCTTTTGTAGTAAGACCTAAGGATTCTCTGAATTTTCTCAGTGTCTGTTGTTATGTCCCCCTTTTCATTTCTGATCTTGTTAATTTTCGTGTTCACTCTCTGCCTTTTGATTAGTTTGGAAAGGGGTTTGTCAGTCTTGTGAATTTTCTCAAAGAACCAGCTCTGTTTCATTGATTCTTTGGATTGTTTTCTGTGTTTCTATTTTGTTGATTTCAGTCCTCAGTTTGATTATTTCCAGTCCTCTACTCCCCCTGGGTGAATCTGCTTCTTTTTTTCCCACACCTTGAACTCATAGAGATCTGTCTGCCTCTGTCTCCCAAGCTTTGGGATTAAAGGTTTGTGATACCACACCTCAAAGCCACAGAGGTCAAGCTACCTCTGCCTCCCAAGTGTTGGGATTAAAGGTGTGTAGCACCACACCCAACTACTCTCTTTCTTTTTTTTTTTACTTTAAGAACTTTAACCTTTAACCTGAATATATTTTTAACACCGTGTAAACCATTTAGAGGTTTTTTTCATCATTAAATCTCTCTTTACCATATATCTCTCCCTTTCTGACCACATGAGTCTGCAATTTGCCAAGCAATACTTAGAGGATTAAAGCCGTGGCTTTTCTGACTGGATCCAGCCCATTTCTTAGCTCCCTGAGATTCCAGCCAGCCTCATGGCTGAGGTACTGGCCAGAGCCATGTTTATTGCCACAACTCTATGGTGTTTCAAGGTCCTTGCCAAAAAGCAAGCTGCAGCATTCTGCTCACAAACCACATTCAAATGCTCTGTAGTCATACTGCCTGCCTGAAAGAGTCAGAGTTTGCCCTTGCAGGACGGTCCAGAAAGCTGGCATTTTAAAACGGTGCACATTTTTCCTGCTAGGCCTGAAAACCAAAAAGCATGCAGTCAGCTTTTTATCAACACTATTTAAGTGTTTCTTGGCAGGACCTCTTAAAAGAGCTGCAAGGTTTTGTAGCTAAAGCTGAGTCAGGAAGCCTCTCTTAAATTTGAGCACTTGCCTCTAGCAAGCAGAGCAGACCTGAGAAATTGCCGCTATGATGAAGCCATGCTTTACTCTATTCTTTTCTGTCTAGAATTTCTTCCCAAGCTGTGTCAGGCTTTATGTGGATACAGTTGTCCACACGTTGGGCACGTTTCTGTAGCATGGATGCCTGGTTGGTTTCTGTCCTCCCAATAGGTCCCCCAGTCATTAGGTCCCAAAGAATCACACAGAAGGTATACATAGGTTATAAAACTGATTGGCCCATTAGCTCTGGCTTCTTATTAGCTCTTGTAACTTATATAGCCCATTATTCATATCTATTTTAGCCTCAGGTTAGCCCATTATTCTTATCTATGTTAGACTGGTTTACCTGTCCATTGATGAGAGAGGAATGTTGAAATCTCCTACTATTAGTGTGTGGGGTTTGATGTGTGCTTTGAGTTCTAGTAATGTTTCTTTTACATATGTGGGTGCTTTTATATTAGGGGCATAGATATTCAGGATTGAGACTTCATCCTGGTGAATTGTTCCTGTTATGAGTATAAAGTGTCCATCTCCATCTCTTCTGATTGATTTTAGTTTGAAGTCGATTTTGTTGGATATTAGTATAGCTATACCCACTTGTTTCTTAGGTCAGTTTGATTGAAAAAACCTTTTCCCAACCCTTTACTTTGAGACAATGTCTGTCTTTGTGGTTGAGGTGTGTTTCTTGTAAACAACAGAATGTTGGATCCTGCTTTTGTATCCATTTTCTTAACCTGTGCCTTTTTATAGGTTAATTGAGTCCATTGATGTTAAGTGATATTAATGACCAGTAGTTGTTAACTCCGGATTTGTTTTTTTTTTTTTTTTTTTTGGTGGTAGAGTTTGTGTGTCTCCCTTCTTTGAGTTGTGCTGGTGAAGGGTTGTTAGATGCTGGGTGTTTTTTGCTTCCTTTAGTTGTGGTTTTCTTTCTAGTACTTTCTGTAAGGCTGGGTTTGTGGCTATGTATTGCTTAAATTTGTTTTTATCCTGGAATATCTTGTTTTCTCCATCAATGGTGAAAGAAAGCTTTGCTGGGTATAGTAGTCTGGGCTTGCATCCATGGTCTCTTAGTATCTGTAGCACATCTAACCAAGACCTTCTGGCTTTCATGGTTTCCATAGAGAAGTCGGGTGTAATTCTGATAGGTTTGCCTTTATATGTTACTTGACCTTTTTCCTTTGCAGCTCTTAATATTCTTTCTTTATTCTGTATGTTTTGTGTTTTTATTATTATATGGCGAGGGATTTTTTTTTTTGATCCAGTCTATTCAGTGTTCTGTATGCTTCTTGTACCTTCGTAGGAATATCCTTCTTTAGGTTGGGAAAGTTTTCTTCAATAATTTTGTTGAATATATTTTCCGGGCCTTTGAGCTGTAATTCTTCTCCTTCTTCTACCTTAGATTTGGTCTTTTCATGGTGTCCCTGATTTCCTGGATGTTTTGTGTTAAGAATTTGTTGGATTGCTGTTTTCTTTTATCAGTGAGTTTATTTTCTCTATCGTATCTTCAGCATCTGAGATTCTTTCTTCTATCTCTTGTATTCTGTTGGTTATACTTGTCTCTGTAGTTCCTGTTCATTTACCCAGGTTTTCCATATCCAGGCATCCCTCAGTTTGTGTTTTCTTCATTGCCTCCATTTCAGTTTTCAAGTCTAGAACTGTTTCCATTGCCTGTTTGATTGCTTTTATTGGTTTTCTAGGGTATCTTTGAGAGATTTCTTCATTTCTACTAACTTTTTGTTAGTCTTCTCATCCCTTTCTTTAAAGGAGTTTTTCACATCCTCTTCAATGGTTTCTATCACTTTCATAATGTTTCATTTAAAGTCGATTTCTTGTACTTCTTCTGGATTAGGTTGTTAAGGTCTTCCTGTTGCATATTAGCTGGATTCTGGTGTTATGTTGCTTTTCAGGTTGTTGGAGGAATTCTTGCATTGGCGCCTGCCCATCTCTTCCTTCAAATGCAGTCAGGAGAGTCTCAGTGGCTTGGTCTGATTTTTGCTGTGGCTAACTGTGAACCTGGGGATTTTTCTTGTTCTGCCCTCTCTTAGGTCTCCTCAGCACTTGAGTTGTTCTCAGATCCCCTCCTCCCTGAAGTAGGCTGTGGTGGTGGATCTAAGGACCCCATCTGAATGGATCTCCTGGTACTAGATCAGGACCACTTGCTGGCCAAGGACCTCGCAGACAAATGGGTGGGCTTGGTAGGTGCCGGCACCATGGAACAATGAAACCCCTGCAGCCTTGCACTCACCATTGTGTCCCCAGAGACTCAGCCCCGAAGCAAGCTGAGTTGGGGGATCCCAGGACCCCGCAGATGGAAAGGGGTGCCTGGGGGCAAGCTGGGGTGGATAAGTAGAGAAATCCAGTAGCCAGGGAGAAGCCCCGCTGAATACTGAATAGCCAGAAAGTTTAGGGGATTGGAGGGTGCCTGTACTTCCTTCCCGGGATGTTCGGCTGGCAGGGTGGGCACAACTTACCCCTCTGGAAGGATCGACTGGTACTGAATCAGGGCCACTTGCTTGCCAAGGACCTCGCAGACAAAAGGGCGGGCTTGGTAGATTCTGGCTCCAAGGGGAAAAAAAACCCTGCAGCCTTGCACTGTGTCTCTAACCATCAGCCCTGAAGCAGGCTGAGTTGGGGGATCCTGCAGATGGGAAGGGGTGATTGGGGGCAAGTTCGAGGTTTGTTTTGTTACCAAATATTTGTTCAATTTTTGAGAAGGATCCATGAGGTGCTGAGAAGAAGGTATATTCTTTTCTGTTTGGATGGAATATTCCATAGATGTCTGTTAAGTCCATTTGAGTCATAACATCTGTTAGTTCCCGTATTTCTCTGTTAATTTTTTTGTCTGACTGACCTGACCATTGTTGAGAATAGAGTGTTGAAGACTCCCACTATTAGTGTGTGGGGTTTAATGTATGATTTAAGCTTTAGAAGCCTTCTTTTACACATGAGGATGCACTTTATTTGGGGCATAGATATTCAGTATTGAGACATCTGCAGACCGACTCTTTCTCTTCCCATAATTCTCCTGTTCTCATTGCCCTGCCTCTACTTCTTGCTGGTCAACCTGTCTCTACCGCCTGCCTGGCTTCTGGCCAATCAGTGTTTATTTAAAATACAAGTGATAAGGTACATCCCATTGTCCCACAGCATACTCAAATGTATGTTTCCTATTTTCTATTGGAATTTTTGATTCATCTTCCATGTTTAATCCATCATCTAGAACAGTATGTTTTTGTTTTTGTTTTGTTTTTGTTTTTTTTTTTTACAGCAGACATCAAGTTGTAAATTTTCCTGGTGGGACATGTGCTCCACAGTGACTGGGAATGATTGGACAATGTTTGACCTGGGGGCCTGTGAGAGGTCCCCCAAGTCATTTCCTGATGGCATCAGATTGCTTTGTTTGTCTTTTTTCGATCTATCTTCATTGAAACAATGTTGGCATTTGCCATTTCTTTTACATGTCCAGAAGATTGAGACCTTTTATTCTTGTTATTCCTAGAAGAGACATTATTCCTCGGAAGGCCTTGTCTACAACCCCTCCTCAGATGTCCTATTCTATCACAATTAAAACATTTGGCATTTTGATGTCTCCTCATATCTTTGGAAAAAGTTTTTCTACCCAAGTCTCAGTATTATAGTCAAATGTCTCAATGTTCTTTGTATGCAGGATCCATTCATCCATTGGTGCTGATCTAACCTTTAAAGGTACAATTATCCTTTTGCATTCTAAATTGGCATTTTCAAAAGCCAGAGTTTCAATAAGTACTCATCTAGCTTCTGAGTCGGTTACTAAGTGGAGTTTTTGGCAAAAAAACACTTGGTAGATGGAATCCAGCTAGGTGTGTGTGTGGTGGGGGGAGACCTTCAGCCGTGGATCCTCTGAGCTGGTCTCAGTGGTCGTGGGGTTGGAATCCATACGGGTGCCAAATGAAACATGATTTTACAAACTCAGGGAGAGAAACTGAGGTTCAATCTGAAGATAAGAAAGGCCAAACAGTCAGCCACTGGCTCTTACCTTGACCTCAGTCTGAAATGGCAATCCTGCCTCCTGGAATCTCACAATGAGACTGTGTTGAGAGCAGTTTACTGTAATTTTATAGTCCTCTCTAGGGCAGGATTAAATGCATGCACCACTGTCATTAAAGGCATGCACCACTCAGTTTCTGTGGCAACTAGTGTGGCTACTAGGATTGAAGGTGAGTGTCATGATAGCTACTGAGATTAACGGTGTGTGTTACCATATTCTGACATGTAAGGCTGACCAGTAGGGCTGTTTTACTTTCAGATCTTCAGGCAGTCTTTATTTATTAAAATACAATTGAAATGTCACTGCATTGCACTTCACAGAGTCCAACTCTGAGTAAGACAGTTTGCAAAGCACCTTCCAGCTCAATCAAAACTTGTCAACAGGAAGGAAGCTTCCCCGTCAGTATCAACTTGGGTCCCTACCCTCTGTGACTAATATGTGTAGTGTCTTTAGCAACAGGTATTTCTCAACAAGTTCTGGTGAACAACACAGAGCAATGGGGATAGCCTTAATTTTCTTGGAGGGTCTCTGGAAACCCAGAGCTTAATTGGAAATGTTGTACACAGAGAATTATGCTCATCTGAGAATCCATAGATTGCCAAATAAAACATCCAGTTCCAGCATGGGATACATCCCTTTGAGTTGTTGGCCAGAGGTGTCCTGAAACCCCCGAACATGTTTCTTATTGTCTTCTAGTGTTAAGAACTTGTAGTGGAATTTCATATGTATTTTAACAATAAAGCTTGCCTGAAGATCAGAAAAGTAAAACAGCCACACTGGCCTGCATAACAGACCAGGCAGCAATGGCACACACCTTTAATCCCAGTAGTCACAATGGCACACACCTTTAATCCCAGTAGTCACAATGGCATACAACTTTAATCCCAGTAGTTTCCCTAGCCTGCCATAGAAACCAGGCAGTAGTGGTACACGCCCTTAATCCCAGACTGGAGAGAATTATAAAACAGGAGGAAACAGCTATCAGGTTCAGCCTCATTCTGAGGTTTCCTGGAGGCTGGATCAACATTTTCAGAATGAGTTCAAGGTAAGAGACAGTGGCTGGCTGCTTTTATCATCTGGTCTTCCAATTTGGTCTTTCAAACCAAAATTTCTATCTCTCAGTTTTTATTAGTTGTGCTTCAAGAACTGGTGTAGAAAGGTTAAATACCATAACAATTTCAGTCCTGTGCGAATCACCTGCTCCTAGTAACCTATGTTTTAAAGATCTTCCCTTTGATTTTTTTGACATTTGTTATTGTGTTCACATGTCATCTGTTGAGTTGAGTACTTGTAAAAACCTGATGCAATCCCATATCTTCCTTTCTTGGAACCTTATTGTATTCTGTCAATCCATCATTTCTAGTTTCTGATCACTGTGCTAATGCCGGTAAAGTGTGGACTTAGAGTCATGAGTGTTTGGGCCCTTGGGTGAGAATTCTCTTAAGATCCTTCGTCATCCCCATGTAAGACATGAAATTACTCTGTTTTATGTAGCTCAACAAGAGAGAGAGGGGTTCTGGAGTTAATTCAAGAATTCTCACCTAATGGAGACTTTTTATCTATACTGAGGTCCTCCCCAAGGGGAATGTGATTAGTTACCTACCAAAATAATATTTAAGCAAGCCGACACTTGGATTTGGACCAGGGACCTCTTGATCTGCCGTCAAATGCTCTACCCCTAAGCTATACCCCCACTTATAGGGAAGGAAACATGTCATTAGCACCTCTTCAACCTTGGCACCACGCCTAGGCTTCCTATATGTTCACGATCTACTGGTTCCTCCTTTTGATCTTGACCTGGCAAGATTTTTTACTTAAGTCAGCCCTCCACTTCCTCCTCTCCAACATTAGTCAGCCCATTCCAATGCCCTCTCTCTCAAGTGTGTTAAAGACTTAAGCTTTGGCTCTAAACTCGTATTTTCCTTAAGTACACTCCTAATTTCCCTTAAGTGCACAAGGCAAGAGGTGATGGTTCTGAGGTTTTTTTTCAATGGCCCAATTCTTTTTCCAGGAAAGAATTTTCTCTGTTCTCTATGATATGAGAAGGGTGCCCTTTATTTCATGCAAAATACACCATGGAGCTTCCTATGTTGTGGTCACCCTCGGCCATGTTGAGGACACGAAGAGATGTCAGTCATTTTCCTTTTCCTCAGAGTCTTAGTCTTAATTGGAGACAAATATGGTACAAGTCTTTCCTCAGAAGTAGCAGGAGTCAAAGCATGGGCTGGGGGGGAACATCATGTAAGGAGGGTACTTTCTAGAGGCTCAGGAGGGACTTCCCAAGGGGCTGGAAAGTTGCCAGAGGAGGAATCCTGCTCCTCACCTTCATAGGACTCCTCTGTGCTGACTCCCTGCAGTGAGGGAGCCTTCCAGATCCTTGGATGTCAGCCTGTGTCACAATGTGAGTGTCACCTGGATGGGTTCACAGTGAGTCCCTTACTAGCTAACTCAGGAAAGAGAACAGCATCCTGTCCTGAGCAGAATACAGAGCACAGGGGAACACAGTACATTAGTTGCCTCTGTGTTAACCACTATCAAATTTGGTCTCTTGTATCTAAAAGAGACATTGGAAGGGGGCACCCGGATTTGAACCGGGGACCTCTTGATCTGCAGTCAAATGCTCTACCCCTGAGCTATGCCCCCATCTGCTCCATGTATATCTAATAAACATCTTTGATCCTGTATGGTCACCCCTGACATGTACTTGCTAGTACTCTGTTATTATCTACTTTCTCCTGTGAGGCCCAGCCCTGAGCCATCGGCACACCTGTGTGCTACCTCCTCATGCCAGCACACTACCATCCTAGTTCACAACTGTGACAGAGATGTTGGGCTGGTGTTCATCTTCTTTATCCATATTGAGAAGCATTCATGGTGCTGTAAGGTACTCCACACAGCACCAGAGGAGAAAGGTAATCATCAGATACAAACCCTGTGACCTATTACAGCCACCTGCCTACAAGACATATGAGTCCAATAATGAAATGAACATTATGAATAACCAAATCTTTTAATTTATAATTATTTTATTAGTTTTTTTATGAGACAGGTTTTCTCTGTGTGGTGCTTTCGGTCCTGGACCTTGCTCTTTAGACCAGGCAGGCCTCAAAATCATAGATCCTTTGCTTCTGGTTCCAGAGTGCTGGGATTATACATGTGCTCTCACCTCTCAATTTAACCAAAACTTTTTAAAAACTTGGGTCTAAGGCCAGTTCCATGCAATGGGACACATATTCTGACCTTGCTAACATAGACATGAACCTGAGACCAGCTCAGATATGGGCCTTTGAATGAAATCTACTACTAATTGTGTGCCAAAAAACATAGCAATACCATGATTCCCAATGGCATACTGCCATACCCATAGGTCAGTGCTTTAGTTCATCCACACCATACAAACTTCTCCTTGCAGCAGATGGATATTAACACAGAGACCAACAACTGGGTAAGGTACACATAGGGAGAGATTTTGGCACTCTCAGTCGTAATTGGATGCTTTCATCAACCCCCCTCCACTCAATTCTCAGGGTTTTATGCTGAAGGGGAGGCAGAAAGACTGTAATAGCCAAAGGTGATGGATGCTTCCAAGGGAACAGTGTCATCCACATTGTATTTTGTTTTGCTCTCTTGATCCTTTCCATTGTAGATCTGCATGAGAGTGATCAGTAACAACCACGTTACAGTCAACACTAAGCTGTCTTGGAATCTCCTCTGCCAGCAACTTCAGTCCAAAACTCTTCATTTTAGCTCCTGGCAGAATTTTAGTCAAGGGCATCAAGTGGCTGCATTCTTTGCCAAAATATGAGCATACCAATTATCTTCCTCCTAAAAGCTGTTTGATCTGAACCTCTACAACTGCATTGCTCTGAACACCACCATTTTCCAAGCTCCTGTTAGCATGGCTCATTAAGCTCCACTTACAGCATCCAAATACTTTTCTAATCCAAAGTCCCCACATCTTCCAGAATCCTCTAACCAGCAGCATGGTCAGGTCTGTCATAGCAATAACTCAGGCCCTGATATCAATTTCTCACTTAGTATTCTGTGTTACCTCTGTTTTACATACTATGTTACTATACATTTCTATTGCCATGAAGTCACACCATGGTCATGGAAACCTATAAAGCATTTAATAGGAGCATGCTTACAGGTTTGGAGAGTTAGTCCATGATCATCAAAGTGGGAAGTGTGGTGGCAGGCAGGCATGGCACTGGAGCAATAAATGACAGTTTACATCAGATCCACAAGCAGTGGGCAGAGAGTAAGATTGGTTCTGATATGGGAATTTGAAACCACAAAACCCCTCTCTGTGGACACCTCATCCAAGAATGTCATACCTCCTAATCTTTCCTAAACAGTTCATTGAGCAGGGTCCAAACATTTAAATGTAAGAATCCATGGTGTCTGTTCTCATCAAAATGCCACATTATTCTATGAAAAATATTTAAATTAAGTATACAGACCATCAGTACAGTGTGTGGGAACAGTTATAGGTCTTATCATAGATACAAAGCTAGAAATTTTACTCCTGTTAACCTTTCACAGAAGGGGTTCATCTCACAAAACAAAGGTCAATTTCTTAAACATTCAGGAATTTGGCATGTGGGAAAGAGAGACTTGCACACAGAAGAGATGGTGAAACAGAAGCAGGTCATGGTGAAGGTGAAGGAAGTCACAGGGTCTTTACAATGCAGCAGACCTTTGGGAGCAATGGCTCAGGGGCCCAGGTCACGCTGAAAAGTACTTTAGAGAGAACTCAAGGTTTGTGGAAGATGTAGATGTTTAATGGAAACAAAACAGTTTAAACATCAGACTGCCTTTAACTTCAGAGTAAACAATCATTCTACCAGACATCTTCATCCTGTTTAGAATGGCACACATCATCTACGCACAGGGCTCACACATCATCCTGATGGAAACACAGAAGGTCGTCCAGCTAAATGTTGGGGGCATGAATGTAACGGGAAAGTGAGAATGGAGGAAGGCATGGAAATTATATTCCACATCTACAAGTCAGGTACTTTGTGATGCTATCCCTGCACCCTGTGTGTAGTTTACATGAGGTCACAGGCAGAGAAGAGAAAGCTAAACCTTTGGAGGATGGCTGAGTTTTGAGTGATATGAGCAATAAGAGAAGAATTCGGAGGGGTGTTATGTCTTCTTCTTAATAATCTCTTTTTTTCATATTCTTTTATTTTTTCATTCAAAAAATTTACATTTCCTCCCCTTCTCCCAGTCCCCTCCCACTCCTTCCCACTCCTCTCCCCTTCCCCTGCTTCCTTAAAAGAGGGCATGGTACCCTGCCCTGTGGGAAGTTCAAGGCCCTCCCCCCTCCATCCCAGCCTAGGAAGGTGTGCATCCAAATAGACTAGGTTCCCAAAAAGGTAATACATGCAGAAGAGATAGGTCCTAGTGTCATTATTGATGGCTTCTCAGTTAGCCCTCATTGGCAGTCACATTCAGAGAGTCCAGTTTGATCGTATGCTCGTTCAGTCCCAGTCCAGCTGGATTTGGTGAGCTCCCATTAGTTCAGGCACACTGTCTCAGTTTGTAGACCAGCCCCTCATGGTCCTAACTTCCTTGCTTATCTTCTCCCACATTCTGCTCTTTGACTGGACCTTGGGAGCACAGTCCATTGCTCTGATGTGAATGTGGGTCTCTGTCTCTATCTCCATCAATCAGACGAAATTTCTATGGTGATGATCAAGATATTCATCAATGTGACTATGGGACAAAGCTTGTTCAGGCACCCTCTCCCCTTCTGCCCAAATATCTAGCTGGGGACATCCCCATGGACACCTGGGATCCCCTCTAGAGCCAAGTATTTTGCCAATCCTAAAAATGACTCCCTTAATGTAGATATCTTATTCCCTTCTCCAATATCCACCTCTCCTCCATCTCCACCCTCCCATTTCCCCAAGCTCTCCCCAGTCCTTCCCTTCTCTCTTCTCCTTCCCCCTCTCCCCTTCCCCACCCCCTCCTACCCCCACCTCCAACTTAGCCCCCATGCTTCCAACTGTTGCCTGGTGATCTTGTTTGTTTCCAATTTCCAGGAGGATCTATATATGTTTTTCTTTGGGCTCACTTTGCTTTTTGGCTTCTCTAGGCTAGTAAGGTATAAGCTTAGTGGCTTTTGTTTATGGCTAGGGTCCACTTATGAGTGAGTACATGCCATAATTGTCTTTTTGGGTTTGGGTTACCTCACTCAGGATAGCGTTTTCTATTTCCATCCATTTGCATGCAAAATTCAAGATGTCATTGTTTTTTTACCGCTGAGTAGTATTCTAATGTGTATATATTCCACACTTTCTTGATCCATTCTTCCATTGAGGGGCACCTAGGTTGTTTCCAGGTTCTGGCTATTACAAATAATGCTGCTATGAACATAGTTGCCCAAATGCTTTTGTAGTATGATTGGACTTCTCTTGTGTATATTCCCAAGAGTGGTATTGCTGGATCCTGAGGTATTTCCCGAGAAACTGCCACACTGATTTCCAGAGAGGTTGTACAAGTTTGCATTCCCAGCAGCAATGGATGAGAGTTCCCCTTACTCCACAACCTCTCCAGAATAGGCAATCTTTGGTGTTTTTGAAATTAGCCATTCTGACAGGTGTAAGATGGTATCTCAAAGTTGTTTTGATTTGTATTTCCCTGATTGCTAAGGAAGTTGAACATGACCTTAAGTATCTTTTGGCCATTCGAACTTCTTTTGTTGAGAATTCTCTGTTCCGATCATTACCCCATTTTTTAATTGGGTAATTTAGAATTTTAACGTCTAGTTTCTTGAGTTCTTTGTATATTTTGGAGATCAGACCTTTGTCCAATGTGGGGTCAGTGAAGATCTTCTCCCATTCAGTAGGATGCCTTTTTGTCTTAATGACTGTGTCCTTTGCTTTACAGAAGCTTCTCAGTTTCAGGAGTTCCCATTTGTTCTTTGTTGCTCTTATTGTCTGTGCCATTGGGGTTTTACATAGGATGTGGTCTCCTGTGCCCATGTATTGCAGGCTACTTCCCACTTTCTCTTCTATCAGGTTCAGTGTGGTCAGATTTATATTGAGGTCTGTAATCCATTTGGACTTGATTTTTGTGCATGGTGATATATAAGGGTCTAATTTCATTCTCCTACAGGCTGACATCCAGTTATGCCATCACCATTTGTTAAAAATGTTTTCACTCTTCCATTGTACAATTTTAGCATCTTTGTAAATATGAGGTGTTCATAGGTTTGTGGATTAATATCCGTGTCTTCAATTCAATTTCATTGGTCAACATCTCTGTTTTTATGCCAATACCAAGCTGTTTTCATTACAGTATCTCTGTAATAGACTTTGAAGTCAGGGATGGTAATGCCGCCGGAAGTTCCTTTATTGTATAGGATTGTTTTGGCTATCCTGTGCTTTTTGGTTTTCCATATAAAGTTAGTTACAGTTATCTCAAGGTCTATGAAGGATTTTTGCTGGGAGTTTGATGGGGATTGCATTGAATCCATAGATTGCCTTTGGTAGAATTGCCATTTTGACTATATTGATCCTACCAATCCAGGAGCATGGGAGATCCTTCCATTTTCTGGTATCCTCTTCAATTTCTTTCTTCAAGGTCTTAAAGTTCTTTTCAAATAGATCTTTCACTTCCTTGGTTAGTGTTACCCCAAGATACTTTATGCTATTTGTGGCTATCATGGAAGGTGATGTTTCTCTGATTTCCCTCTCTGTTTCTTTAATCTTCATGTATAGGAGGGCTACTGATTTTTTTGAGTTGATCTTGTATCCTGCCACTTCAGTGAAGGTATTTATCAGCTGTAGAATTTCTTTGGTAGAGTTTTTGGGGTCACTTATGTACACTTTCATATCATCTGCAAATAATGAAAGTTTGACTTCTTCCTTTCCAATTCGAATCCCCATGATCTCCTTATTTTGTCTTATAGCTATTGCTAGGACTTCAAGCACTACATTAAAGAGATATGGAGAGAGTGGAATCCTTGTCTTGTTCCTGATTTTAGTGGATTCGCTTTGAGTTTCTGTCAGTTTAAATTGATGTTAGCTGTCAGCTTGCTATATATTGCTTTTATTATATTTAGATATGAACCTTGTATCCCTAATCTCTCTAAGACCTTTATCATAAAGGGGTGTTGAATTTTGTCAAATGCTTTTTCAGCATCTAATGAAATGACCATATGGTTTTTTTCTTTCAGTTTATTTATATGATGGATTACATTGATAGATTTTCGTATGTTGAACCAGCCCTGCATCTCTGGGATGAAGCCTACTTGATCATAATGGATGACTTTTTAATGTGTTCTTGGATTCGGTTTGCCAGTATTTTATTGAGAATTTTTGCATTGATGTTCATGAGCGAGATAGGTCTGTAATTCTCCTTCTTGGTTGCGTCTTTGTGTGGTTTTGGTATCAGTGTAACTGTAGCTTAATTAAAAGAGTTTGGCAATGACCCTTCTGTTTCTATTATGGGAAACACATTAAGGAGTATAGATATTAGCTCTTCTTGGAAGTTCTGGTAGAATTCTTCATTAAAACCATCTGGTCCTGGGCTTTTTTTGGTTGGGAGGTTTTTGATGACAGCTTCTATTTCATCACAACTTATAGGTCTATTTAAATTGTTCACCTAGTCTTGATTTAATTTCGGTATGTGGTATTTATCTTAAAAACTGTCCATTACTTGTATATTTTCCAATTTTGTGGTATACAGGCTTTTGTAGTAAGACCTAATGATTCTCTGAATTTCCTCAGTGTCTGTTGTTATTTCTCCCTTTTCATTTCTGATCTTGTTAATTTGAGTGTTCTCTCTCTGTCTTTTGATTAGCTTGGATAGGGGTTTGTCGATCTTGTTGATTTTCTCAAGGAACCAGCTCTTCGTTTCATTGATTGGTTGGATTGTTTTCTGTGTCTCTATTTTGTTGATTTCAGCCCTCAGTTTGATTATTTTCAGTCTTCTACTCTCCTGAGTGAGCTTGTTACTTTTTTTTTCTAGAGCTTTCAGGTGTGCTTTCTCCATTTTCTTTATGTGGGCACTAAGTGCTAGGAACTTTCCTCTTAGCACTGCTTTCATAGTGTCCCATAGGTTAGTGTATGTTGTTCCTTTATTTTTGTTGAATTCAAGGAAGACTTTAATTTCTGTCCTTAATTCTTCCTTGACCCAGGAGTGGTTCAGTAGTTGACTGTTCAGTTTCCATGAGTTTGTATGCTTTTTGGGGCTGGAATTGTTGTTACATTCTAACTTTACTCCATAAGTTTACTCTGATAAGACACAGGTGGTTACTCCAACTTTTTTGTATCTGTGGATGCTTGCTTTGTTACTGAGTATGTGATCAATTTTCAAGAAGGTTCCATGAGGTGCTGAAAAGAAGGTATATTCTTTCCTGTTTGGGTGGAATGTTCTATAGACGTCTATTAAGTCCATTTGATTCATTACATCTGTTAGTTCTCATATTTCTTTGTTAAGTTTCTGTCTTGTTGACCTGTCCATTGGTGAGAGAGGAGTGTTGAAATCTCCTACTCTTAGTGTGTGGGGTTTGATGTGTGCTTTGAGTTCTAGTAATGTTTCTTTTATATATGTGGGTGCTTTTATATTAGGGGCATAGATATTCAGGATTGAGACTTCATCTTGATGAATTTTTCCTGTTATGAGTATGAAGTGTCCATCTCCATCTCTTCTGATTGATTTTAGTTTGAAGTCGATTTTGTTAGATATTAGTATAGCCACACCTGCTTGTTTCTTAGGTCAGTTTGATTGAAAAACCTTTTCCCAACCCTTTCCTCTGAGATAATGTCTGTCTTTGTGGTTGAGGTGTGTTTCTTGTAAACAGCAGAATGTTCAATCCTGTTTTCGTATCCATTCTCTTAACCTGTGCCTTTTTATATGTGAGTTGAGTCCATTGATAGTAAGCGTTATTAATGACCAGTGGTTGTTAACTCCAGTATTTTCTTTTTGGTGGTAGGGTTTGTGTGTCTCCCTTCTTTGAGTTGTGCTGGTGGAGGGTTGTTAGATATCTGTGTTATTATGGGTGTTGTTTGCTTCCTTTAGTTGTGGTTTACCTTATAGTACTTTCTGTTAGGCTGGGTTTGTTGCTATGTATTGCTTAAATTTCTTTTTATCCTGGAATATCTTGTTTTCTCCATCGATGGTGAAAGAAAGCTTTGCTGGGTATAGTATTCTGGGCTTGCATCCATGGTCTCTTAGTGTCTGCACCACATCTATCCAAGACCTTCTGGCTTTAATGGTGTCTATAGAGATGTCAGGTGTAATTCTGATAGGTTTACCCTTTTATGTTACTTGACCTTTTTCCTTTGCAGCTCTTAATATTCTTTCTTTATTCTGTATGTCTTGTGTTTTGATTATTTTATGGCGAGGGGACTTTTTTTGTTTGATCCAGCCTATTTGGTGTTCTGTATGCTTATTGAGCCTTCATAGGAATATCCTTCTTTAGGTTGGGAAAGTTTTCTTCAATAATTTTGTTGAATATATTTTCTGGGCCTTTAGAGTGGAATTCTTCTCCTTCTTCTACCCCTATTATTCTTAGGTTTGGTCTTTTCATGCTGTCCTAGAGTTCCTGGATGTTTTGTGTTACAAATTTGTTGGATTTGTTGTTTTCTTCGATCACTGAGTTTATTTTCTCTATCGTATCTTCAGCATCTGAGATTCTTTCTTCTATCTCTTGTATTCTGTTGGTTATACTTGTCTCTGTGGTTCCTGTTCATTTATCCAGGTTTTCCATATCCAGCCATCCCTCGGTTTGTGTTTTCTTCATTGCCTCCATTTCAGTTTTCAAGTTTTGAACTGTTTCCATTACCTGTTTGATTGCTTTTTCTTGGTTTTCTAGGGTATCTTTGAGGAATTTATTCATTTCTTCTAACTTTTTGTTAGTTTTCTCATCCCTTTCTTTAAAGGAATTTTTCACCTCTTCTTTAGAGGTCTCTATCACTTTCATAATGTTACGTTTAAAGTCGATTTCTTCTACTTCTTCTGGGTTAGGTTGGTCAGGTTTTCCTGTTGCATACTCGCTGGATTCTGGTGTTATCATGTTGCTTCTCATGGTGTTGGAGGAATTCTTGGTTGGCGCCTGCCCATCTCTTCCTTCAAATGTGGTCGGGAGAGTCTTGTTGGCTTGGTCCCTCAGTCCGCGTGTATCCACCAGCGCTGGATCAGGGCCCTTCCTGGCCCAGGACCTCATGGTCAAAAGGGCAGGCTTGGTAAAAATTGCCCGCTCTGCTCTGTGGGACAAGGGGACCCCTGTAGCCCTGTGCTCACCCTTCCCCCAAAGCCTCAGTCTGGAAGCAGGCTGGGTTCAGGGAAGCCAGGATCCCGCAAATGGAAAGGGTGCCCAGGGGCAAGCTGTGGTGGGATAATCAGAAAAGCCAGTAGCGGGGGAGGCCCCCTAAGTGGCCAGAAAGCCTCTGGGATTGGAGGCAGCCTGTAGACCCCTTCTGGGGCTCCTGGAGAGCTGGGCTGGGACCAATTTACCAGTCTGGATGTATCTGCCCGCACTGGATCAGGGCCCCTTGCTGGCCTAGGACCTTGCAGTCAAAAGGGCGGGCTTGGTAAAACTTTTACCTGCTCTGCTAGGCTCTGCTCCATGGGACAAGAAGACCCCTGTAGCCCTTCACTCACCCTTCCCACAAAGCCTCATTCTGGAAGCAGGTTGAGTTTTGGGAAGCTAGGACCCCACCTTAATAATCTCTTAAAATAATAAGTTTTCAAAATAATTGAATTATGCCATATATTTTATATAAACTTATGGCAATAAGTTTGTGTTGTGGCAATAGATCTAAAGGACAGGGTAGAGGCCACAGCTTCAGCATCCCCTGACCCTCTCTGTCCTCCTGCTCTGCTGACCCACTCAGGCCTGAAGAGATGTCTTCACCATCTCCCCAGGAGCCACCCTCAGGGTCTAACACACAGATCATCCATGGAATGGAGAGATGTCTTCACATGCAGGTACCACATAGTTCCCCCAGAGACATTAGGCAGGGTCTCTTTACACTAAGGGCTTAGATATAACTGGAGAAGTCAGAAATGAAAATCGGAAGTCCTTTGTAATTGTTTATGTCCATCTGTCTCCAGCTGTGCTGCTCCCACAGGCTCAGAGGTGTGTTTGTGAGAAGGGAGTCCTGACATGACTACAGAGGGTGGAGTCAGGGATACTGGGGACTGGGGAGGGGCCTGTCTGGGCTTAGTGGGTGGTGGCAGTGCTGATCTTGCCAAGTAAAAAGCATGAGTTCTAGGAATGTTGCGTGTGACTATGAAGATGAAAGGCACTTATACATCATCTTTGGCAGGGAGGGGACATAGGTCAGGGGTAGAGCATTTGGTGCAGATCAAGAGGTCCCTGGTTCAAATCCTGGTGTCCCCTACCATAAGTCTATTTGTCTATGTTTTCACCCACGGAGTTATCACCTACGCTCAGCCCTATGTTTCCTCCTTGTATTACATTTACGCTCTTCAGCAGAGCTGGGGGATGCGGGTCAGTCCATCATGTGGATGGTTGCCTTCTTCCCATTTCCTCCCACAAGCACCATGTTCCTCCTATTCTTATTAAATGTCTCCACTCTTCCAGCATATATCTAGTTTCTTTGGTTCTGTTGGGCTCTTAAAGGGAAGGCAAGGACTATGGTGGAACATTCTTCTGGATTTTCTAGGCTCAGCATCCATACAGACTTCCGGTGTCCAGGGAACAGAAAGAAAGCTGAACCATAAATCATCTCCTTCCTTGTCTTTCTGGTGAACATTTTCACCAGAACATGTTCACAATTAAGTTCACCAGAACTCAGTTCAGAACTAAGGAGACAAATCACAAAATCAGCCTCTCTGTGGAGGGTGGCCATTACTGACACAAGCTTCTTCCCATTCTAGAGTCCACTGCTCTCTTGCTTCATCCTCAAAGGCTGAAGCCTGGCTCAGCTGCTGTGCCAGGGAGAGAGGGATCCTGCAGTGTTGTTGCTCCAGTGCCAGCTGGGGCCTTGAAGAACCTTGAGTGGCAGCCCACTCTGTCTTCAGGGAATGAGGAGAGGGTGTCTGGAGGCCCAGGTGGAAGGCAGTTGGCCAGCTCAGGAGCTCACCCAGGACAGCAGAGTGAAAAGGGGTCAGGTCTGCAGACTGCTCCTCTAATTTCCTTTGCTGATGATGCTCATCAAGGATGGGCCAGGCCTGTTGCACTGAGAACTCTGGCGAGATCCGTGATGGCTCCTGTTGCCACCAATCTGGAGAAGATAGGGCTGTATGTAGTAGGCCCTGCCCTCACTGGCTACTCCAGAACTCAGGAGAATGGGTCCTGCACCTGTCCTGGACAGCACAGGGAGAGCTGTCCCTCTTGGTGGCACGGCAGGTGAGCCAGCCCTGAAGGTGTGAAAGAGAGAGCGTGCCATCTGTCTGTCCCTCAGTGGCATGGGCAAGAGAGAGATAGACCATTTACCCCTGGCATCTCTCTACTTACAGAAGTTTGAAAAGCTGGTTCTGGGGCCACAATAGTGGGAGAGCTGACCCTGATCCTCACTGGCTGCAGTACTCAGAAGAGGGAGCCTGGCATACCTCAACTGGGCAGCCAGTAGTGCTGACCCTGTTGGGGGCCGGGGGGGGGTTAAGAGGATCTGCATCTACGAAAGAGCATGGAAGATATGGCCCCACCCCTCATCTGGCATATCGTGGAGTGTGTGAGGGCAAGAAGACCTTCCTCCTCCCCCGCCCCTCACCCCCTGTGGTGGGTGAGAGAGCTGACCCTGAGGTCATGAGTGTGGAGATTTAGAACTACACCTCAACTGGGCAGCACAGTAGAGCTGACCCTCTTGGCGGGGACCACAGGTGAGCTGCCAAGCAGATGAGAGCTGGAGAGCTGACCTGTCCCTCCCTTGTATGCCATGTGGTGGATTGGGTGAGGGAAATATGCCCTCCCCACACCAGTTCCACCTTTGGCAGGCAGAAGAACTGTCCTCCAGGGCATGAGCACAGAAGATCTGGCCCTGACCCTCCACTGACTATAGCAATGGGGAGAAGAGGCCACACACCTCACCTGGGAAAACAGTAGAGCTGGCCAGATGGTGAGGACTGTGAGCCAGACCTGAGGGCATGAGAGCAGGAGAACAGGTCCTGCTGCTTGCCGCCTGCTGTATTTGGTGAGCTAACTGGGGCAGTGTTGGAGAGCTGGCCCTGGTGGTGATGATGAGAGAAAGCTGACGGGCTGACCAGCCCAGTTACCACCCAGGCCCAGAACCAGGGCTATGAGTCATCCCACCGCAATGTCTACCTCATCTATGAACTGAGAGAATCTGTGTAGAGGCCAGGTCTGCAGATCCAAAGCTACAGGATCTCCGTGACACAGGACCACAACAGGATACCCAGGAGGAGTCCCAGTGAGGCCCAGGATTGATAGTGTAGCAGAAGCCATGGTCCCTGAGTCAGACCAATGATTCATTTCAATAAACACAAGCAAAGATGCTTGGAGTAAGCGGTGTACAGTGTGACTCACTGGGCCACAATACGGCTTCCACAGTGGGCTGGGATTCTTTTCTCCTTTGCTTTCTTTCTCTCTCTCTTTTTTAAAACTAGACTTTTAAATTTTGTTTTGCTTTGGGGCAGAACGTCTCAAGGGCAGAGGGCAGAGACGAGGGGGTGGGACATGAGTGAGAGTGGGGTGCAGGATGTGAAGTCAACAAAGAGCCAAAAAAAGTTAAAAACATAAAGATCAAACCAGGAAGAGCCAAACATTAGGTGGAGCCAAGAACTCCAAAAAGAGGGGGAGAAGAACTGTGGGAGCCAGAAGGGTCGAGGATATCAATAAAACATGGCACACAGAATCAACCAAGTAGGGCTCACAGGGGCTCACAGAGACTGGAGCAACAATCATGGAGCCTGCATTGGGGCTACTTAGGGCATCTGCGTAGATGATATGGCAGTTTGGCTGGGGTTTTTGTGAGGATTCCTAACAGTGGGAGTAGGGGGTGTCTCTGACTCTTTCCCCTACTCTTGGGACTCTTTTTCTCCTACTGGGTTGCCTTGTTCAGCCTTGATACTTGATATGAGGGTTTGAGCCTAGTCTGATTGGATCATTATTCCATATTCTGTTGATATCCCTGGGAGGCCTGCTCTATTCTGAAAGGAAACAGAGGCTCAGTGGGTCTGGGGGAGCAGGGAGGTTGGGGAAGAACTAGGAAGAGTGGAGGGAGGGCAGGCTTAAGTCAGGATGCATTGTATGAGAGAAGAATAAAGAAACAAAGATATGGACCTAGAGAGCTTCAGAGCCGAGGAAGGCATCTCACCAGTCAGGTCTGGCTGCCTCTGGGAAGCAGGTCTGAGAGGACCTGTAATTTAACTTTATAGTCAAAATTTATCACCACACAGATGAAATGTATTAACTGGGTACACTGGTACCAGTGGGGGGTATAGCTCAGGGGTAGAGCATTTGACTGCAGATCAAGAGGTCCCTGGTTCAAATCCAGGTGCCCCCTTCTTTATATTGGAATCTGGTTACTGAGTTCCTGGATTCATCTTAGGCAGGACAGCCATTAGAGTAGAAAGTCTTTATTAGCTGAGGTTTCTGGAATCAGAATTCCTAGCCCCATTTACTTCTATGGGTTCCAGTCTCAGTCACATTATATTCACCCACTGACCCAAAGGCTGAAACCCCACAAAGTTTATCACTTCAATGCACACAGCTGACCTCTGACCTGTGCTGAGTTGTATACTTTGTTGTGTTTCCCTGTAATTGAGTTGTAATTATGAGTTTGACACACTGTAGAATCACCTTAGATATAAAGTCTCCATGAAGGATACAGTGTCTAGATCAGGCTGACCTGTGTTCCTGTCAGTAGTGAATTGTCTTGATGATCAAGTCAATTGACATGAGGACATAGCACTGTTCCCTAGGCAGGGATCTGGATATTGTGAGTGCAGAAAGTGAGCTTAGTACTAACGAGCATGCGTGCATTCATCTTTCTCTGCTGTTAACGGTAGATGTGACGTGACTGTGTAAAGTTCCTGTAAAGTTCCTGCTGCCTTGACTTTGCTGAAACACGTGACTTTATCCTGAAATTGTGAGCTAACACAAACCCCTTGTTCCCTTACTTGCCTGCATGTAGAACCATGTATGGGCAGTGGGCAAGGACCCTAAAGATAGGGGTTAAAGAGCTAGGTGTTTTTCTGCCTTAACTGGAGAGTTCCACTTGTTTCTCCAGAGCTGGGGGTTGGGGGTCTCCAATGTGGGGGCATAGCACACAGCCTTCTGGATTACAGGCTGATTGATGATTTGGTGGGCATCATATGGTGGTCATTGGCTGGCACCTTTTCTAAATCATCAGGATCTGTTGTATGGCAGCTATATTTCAGCTTTTTTTTTTTTCGTTTTCGAGACAGTATTTCTATGTAGCTTTTGAGCCTATCCTGGAACTAGATCTTTTTTTAAAAATATTTATTTATTTATTGTGTATACAGTGTTCTGCCTGCATATATGCCTGCAGGCCAGAAGAGGGCACCAGCTCTTCATACAGATGGTTATAAGCCACCATGTGGTTGCTGGGAATTGAACTCAGGACCTCTGGAAGAGCAGTCAGTGCTCTTAACCGCTGAGCCATCTCTCCAGCCCTGGAACTAGCTCTTATAGACCAGGCTAGCCTTGAATTCATGGAGATCTGCCTGCCACTGCCTCCCCAGTGTTTGGGTTAAAGGTGTGTGCCACCACCACCTGGCGCATAAGCTTTTTAAGTTTCACTCCACAAAACAACATTCTCATCAAAGTTTCCAACTTTTTACAAACAGTGATTTCTACAGTGCCTTGTGAAGGGCCTAGCAAAGTCTCAGCTTTGGAGCTCCAGCTTGCACCACGGACAGCTCCACAGCATGCTTTCCTTGTTGAAGACACAGTGGAAGCATGTAGATCCTCAGCACTGGGCAGAGTCCTCAGCTACTTCTTCAGAGTGAGTTAGATTGTATAAAACAAAAAAAATGAATATAATTACCAAATTACCATAGTGTTCCCAGGCATTGGTGGCACAGGCCTTTATCCCAGCACCCAGGAAGGCAGGGGCAGGTGGATCTCTGTGAGTTAGAAGTCAGCCTGGTCTACAGTGTGAGTTCCAGAACAACCAAAGCTACACAGTGAATTCCTGTTTCAAAAAAACCAGAGAGAGAGAGAGAGAGAGAGAGATCACAATGCTGTCTAGTGAGATGGCTCAGCAGGCATTAGCACTTGCTGCACAAGCCTGAGAACCTGTGTTTGGATATATACCCATCCACAAATCCCATATGCAGAAGCCAGATGTGGAGGCACATGTATGTAATCCTAGCACTACTAAGGAAAGATGGGAGTTGGAGTCAGGAGAATTTTTACGAAAGCTGATGGCTTGTGTCCTTGAAGTATGCATCTCAGTTTCAAGCAGTAAGATGGACTCTGCTTCAAATAAAGCAGAAGGTGAGGTCTGACACCCCAGGCTTTCCTCTGACCTCCCAACATGCTCCATGGCATGCATACACTCTTATGTACAAAACACACACCATCCATGTACACACACACACACACACACACACACACACACACAAACACATGTTTCCGATTGTTGGGAGTTTACAGTGCCCCTCTCTCTCTTTAATACTACTTTTCATTAGTGATCAGTGGTTCCCTAGGGCACTGGAGATGAGAAGTCACAGTACATATGATCTTGGGCAAGGCAGTATAGGGATGTGGTAATGAGGAGAGTCTACACAGGTACAAGGGCAAAATTCACTGGCAGAGCAGTTGTTTACATGTTAGGCAATCCCTGAAACAAGACTGTGTGCTTCTGGGCACAGCAGTGTCCTGTGCCATGCTGCTGAGTCATAGAGTCTCTGGTTCTCTCTTCACCACAATTGTGAGGACTGAATCAGTTCTTCAGGTTTATCTTCTTTTGATTCATCGAGGGATTCCACAGATGGAGACTAAGAGGGAGGAAGAAGAAAGACAGTGGAGGCTGCTTCACCCCTGCTCAAGACGGATGATACAACATAGGTATCATAAATGTGAACTCTGCTATGGCTAGGTCATTATGAGGAGTGACTGTTTGGGACTGATTTATCCAATGTATCCCACATCTGTAGCCTGGACATGCTTATAAAACATTAATATCTCTAAACAACCCATGAGTCTGAATCATCCCAGAGTGTTTTAGAGACATAGATCATCCTCGAATCATGTTCCCAGATAATCTGATTTAGGGGTTCTCAAGTGGGGGCCAAGAACATTTGCTTCTGGCCTACCTTACCCCACCTGCTTTGTGTTCTTAGATTTGCAGTACAAACATCTAGTACTTGGATCCATCAAAATGGGGATAGCTACCCTATAACCTGCCATGCAGGTCACTATTGCTCTTCACAGAGTCCACAGCTGGGTAAGACAGTTTGCAAAGCACCTTCCAGCTCGACCAAAGCTAGTTAACAGGGAGGAAGCTTCCTGGTCAGCACCAACTTGGTTCCCCACCTCCTGTGACTAATATGTGTGGTGTCTTCAGCAATAGGGATGTCTCAGCAAGTCCTGGTGAGCAATTGAGAGCAATGGTGATAGCCTGAATTTCCCTGGCAATGTCTCTGGGACACCGGAGTTTAATTGGAATTGCCCTACACAGGGGAATATAATCATCTGAGAAACCCTAGATTACCAAATAAAACATCCAGCTCCAGGCATGGGATACATCCCTTTGAGTTGTTGGCCAGAGGTGTCCTGGAACCACCAAATATGTTTCTTATTGTCTTCTAGTGTTAAGAACTTGTACTGGTATTTCATTTGTATTGCGTGAAGATCAGAAAAGTAAAATAGCCACACTGGCCTGCCTTACAGACCAGGCAGCAATAATACATACATTTAATCCCAGTAGTCAAAAATAGCCACACTGGCCTGCCTTACAGATCAGGCAGCAATAATACATATATTTAATCCCAGTAGCCAAAATGGCACACGCCTTTAATCTTAGTAGCCACCCTGATTTGAGATAGAAACCAGGCAATAGAGGTGTCTGTGTTTAATTCTATACTGGAGATCATTATAAGACAGGAGGAGACAGCTCTCAGATTCTGTCTTATTCTGAGGTTTCTTGGAGACAGGATCAACACTTTTAGACATTTAGTTCGACTTAAGAGCCAGTGGCGGGCTGCTTTTATTTCTGGTCTTCAGGTTGAACCACAATTTCTGTCTCTCTGTTTTTATTAGTTGTGCTTCAAGAACTGGTGTTGAAAGGTTAACTACCATGATGATTTCTTGTCCTGTAAGTCTCACCTGCTCCTTGTAGCCTAGGTTTTAAAGAGCTTCCCTTTGGCTTAGATTTCTTTAACATTTATCATTAAGTTCACATTTCATCCATTGTGTCAAGTACTTGTAAAAACCTGATGCAATCCCATATCTTCCTTTCTGGGAACTTTTCTTGTATTTTGTCAATCCATCATTTCTAGTTTCTGTTCACCGTGCTAATGTGGGTAAAGTGTGGACTCAGAGTCATGAGTGTTTGGGCCCTTGGGTGAGAATTCTCTTAAGAGGCTAAGTCATCCCCATGTAACACATGAAATTACTCTGTGTTATGGAGCTCAGCAAGAGAGAGAGATTCTGGAATTTATTCAAGAACTCTCACCTAATGGAGACCTCCTATCCACACTGAGGTCCTCCCCAAGGTGAATGTGGTAAGTTAACTACCAAAATCATATTTAATAAAGGGGGCACCTGGATTTGAACCAGGGACCTCTTGATCTGCAGTCAAATGCTCTACCCCTGAGCTATACCCCCACTTACAGGGAAGGAAACATGTCATTAGCACCTCTTCAACCTTGGCACCACACCTAAGCTTCCTATATGTTCACGATCTACTGGTTCCTTCTTTTGATCTTGACCTCCAAGATTTTTACTTAAGTCAGCCCTCCACTTCCTCCTCTCCAACATTAGTCAGCCCATTTCAATGCCCTCTCTCTCAAGTGTGTTAAAGACTTAAGCTTTGGCCCTAGAAACGACTCTTAACTCGTATTTTCTTAAGTACACTCCTAATTTCCCTTAAGTGCACAAGGCAAGAGGTGATGGTTCTGAGGTTTTTTCAATGGCCCAACTCTTTTTCCAGGAAAGAATTTTCTCTGTTCTCTATGATATGAGAAGGGTGCCCTTTATTTCATGCAAAATACACCATGGAGCTTCCTATGTTGTGGTCACCCTCGGCCATGTTGAGGACACAAAGAGATGTCAGTCATTTTCCTTTTCCTTAGAGACTTAGTCTCAATTGGTGACAAATTTATGATCCCTGTCTTTCCTCAGAAGTAGCAGGAATCAAAGCATAGGCTGGGGGGAAATCATGTAAGGAGGACCCTTTCTGGGAGCTCAGGAGAGAGTTCCCAAGGGGCTGACTCTGAAAAGTTGCCAGAGGAAGAATCTTGCTCCTCACCTTCATAGAACTCCTCTATGCTGACTCGCTGCAGTGAGGGAGCCTTCCAGATCCTTGGAGGCTAGCCTGTGTCACAACGTGAGTGTTACCTGGAATGGTCTCTGTAGGGTAAAGGGGACAACTGGAGCAGTAGACCAACCAATCACTGAGCACCCTGACTCTGAACCCAGAGCCAGTTAATGAAACACACCCTGGAACTGAGATCTGAGCCAGGAAAAGAAACGTCTTTATCCCTGAATCCAGTACCAAAGAAACCTGCCTTTACTCTGCAATCAGTGCTAAAGAAACACATCTTGTCCCTAGAATCAGAGCCAGTTAAAGAAATATCCCCTTGACCTAAGATTAGAGTCAAAAGGCTAAAACGGACCAATGAAAGAAACACAGTTTAGCCATGAAATCAGAGCCATCTCTGCCCTTGACCAACTAAACTAACCAATCCCCGAGCAGCGAAAATCTAACAAGTAACTCTGCTCCCTGGGAAAATACTGCACCTAAGAAGCCCTATATAAGCCTCTCTGCCTGTTCAGTTAACAACCTCCATTTATCTCTTCCTGGCAGATGCAGCCAGTCTCCTGGACTCCTTCTTCACAAATAAGTCTCTTTCTCAAAAGAGTCTTGGGTGACAGTCTTCATTTGCCAGCGCAGAATAGAAGAACCTGGCTGGGACATTCCTTAGAGGGCTGAGCTGAAAAACCTTGCTGAGATGCTCCCTTAGGGGGCCTGAGCAAGGCTGAGCAGAACAGAAGAATCTTAATAGGATGCTCCTTATGTGGAGGGGGAGGCTGAGCAAGGCCCTGCAGAAAAAGTAACAACTTTTTAGCGGAGGTAGAGGAGATTGCTACATTTTTGCAGGGCCTTCCCCTATAGCAGAGTGTTAGCAAAAGATGTAATATTGGGCCATAGAAGAAGTGGGTAGCTCTGCTAGGATGCTTCCTTAAGGGAACACAGCAGAGTTTAGTTGTAGTGGCTCTCCAGGAGAAGAGAAGGACTGGTATGTCCTGCAGGGACACCATCCCCCACTGTGCCCCAGCTTCAGGTAGCCTTGCTTCCCAATAGTCAGGACACCTTTCCTCCAGGGCTGAGCTATCCTATTGTGGCTCCAACCTCCAGGGTTGTCCTAACATAACCTAGTTTTCCAGTAAGTAAGGATATCTCTGCAACTCCAGAGCTGTAACACATTCCCTTACAGTCTCACTGAGAGTCCTGTACTAGCTCCTCTCAGAGAAGAGAACAGGGTCCAGACCTGAGCAGAATACAGAGCACAGAGGAACACAGTACATTACTTGGCTCTGTGTTAACTAATATCAGATTTGGTCTTTTGTATCTAAAAGAGATATATGAAGGGGGCACCCGGATTTGAACCAGGGACCTCTTGATCTGCAGTCAAATGCTCTACCCCTGAGCCCCCATCTCATTATGTATATCTAATAAACGTCTTTGAACCTGTATGGCCACTCCCTGACATGTCTATTTACTAGTATTCTGTTCTCATCTGCTTTCTCCTGTGAGGCACAGCTCTGAGCCAACTGCACACCTGTCTGCCGCCTCCTCACCCTCCTATCCTAGTTCACAGCTGTGACGGAAGCACTAATGCATGGAAGCCTGCATTCAGCTCATCCCACTCACCCACCTGTAAAGCAAATTTCAAAGGGTTGGGTCTTAAGCAATTGATGGATTATGAGGGATGGAAAACCATTTTCTTTAAGGGTGTGGCTTGCGTTATGTCAACAGTATTCCAGTGGATGGCTCCACACCCAGAAGCATGGGATAGCAAATATCGAAGGACCTGAACCTGGGGTTGTAAAGGTTGGATGGATCTGGGGGGAGGAGTTAAAAGAGGGAGGTTAAGATCAAAATACAGTGCATGAATTTCTCAATGATTTACTGAAAATATTTAAAAAACACATTTTGCCTTCAGTAATAGGGCCTTACCATTGCATTGTGGAGAAGAACCTTGGGAAGAGGTGTAAATGTTTACAGGGTTCATGTGACCCACTTGGCCACCAAGTTAACAATATATAATGTATTCCTGGCGCTGGAGTTTTACTTTTGGCATTGAGATTCCTTGCATAAAGGCATATATTTTAGGAATCTTCTACAGTAGTTGGCTTCTCTATAGTTTGTAAGAGACCAGTGTTATTTGTCCCTCCCCATCGTCCTTCTCTTTCCCTTCTCTCCTATTCTCCATATTTATATCTTCTATTCTAATTTACGAATGTCTCTCCATATTCCTCTTCTCCTTCTTTTGAAGATCCTGTCCCACAACATGGTTTCTTAATAGATACCTAACCTCTGTGGTTATTTGGGTTGTAACTCATAGATCAAATGTTTAAAAGCTTACATCTACATATAAGAAAACATGGAATATTTGTCTTTTGGGTTCTTTGAACCTCACTCAGGATAGTTGTTTCTAGCTCCATTTTCCTGAAATTATCAAAACTTCATTTTTCTTAATGGGTGACTAATATTCCATTGTGAAAATACCATATTTTCATTCTCATTCATCAGTTGATGAAAGTCTAGGGTGTTTTCAATTTCTGGCTATTATGAATAGAGCCACAATCAAAATAGATGAGTGAATATCTCTTCAGTAAGACTGAGAGTCCTTTGGAAAGATACTTAGGAGTGGGATAGCTCAATCTTAAGGCAGATTGATTCTCTGAAAACAACAATTACTTATGTTGTAAATCAAGGAGAAGTTAGGCTGGTGCTAAACTTCTTCATCCATATCAACCAGCATCATGGTGCTGTCATGTACTCCACACAGCACCAGAGGAGAAAGGTAATCACCAGATACACACCCTGTGACTGTTACAGCCACCTGCCTACAAGACATATGAGTCCAATAATGAAATGAACATTATGAATAACCACATCTTTTAATTTATAATTATTTTATTAGTTTTTTATGAGACAGGTTTTCTTTGTGTAGTTCTTGCAGTCCTGCAACTTGCTCTTTACACCAAACTGGCCTTTGAACTCAGCGATCCATTGCTTCTGGTTCCAGAGTGCTGGGATTAAACATGTACTGTCACCACCCACCATAACCACAACTTTTTAAAAAATTGGGTCTAAGGCCAGTTCCATGCAATGGGACACATATTCTGACCTTGCTAACATGGACATGAACCTGAGACCAGCTCAGATATGGGCCTTTGAATGAAATCTACTACTAATTGTGTGCCAAAAAACATAGCAATACCATGACTCCCAATGGCATACTGCCATACCCATAGGTCAGTGCTTTAGTTCATCCACACCATACAAGCTTCTCCTTGCAGCAGATGGATATTAACACAGAGACCAACAACTGGGTAAGGTACACATAGGGAGAGATTTTGGCACTCTCAGTCGTAATTGGATGCTTTCATCAACCCCCCTCCACTCAATTCTCAGGGTTCTATGCTGAAAAGGAGGCAGAAAGATTGTAAGAGCCAAAGGTGATGGATGCCTCCAAGGGAACAGTGTCATCCACGTTGTATTCTGTTTTGCTCTCTTGATCCTTTCCATTGTAGATCTGCATAAGATCAGTAACAACCACGTGACAGTCAACACTAAGCTGTCCTGGAATCTCCTCTGCCAGCAACATTAGTCCAAGATTCTTCACTTTAGCCTCTGTCAGATTTTTACTCAAGGGCAACATGCGGCCACATTCTTTGCCAACATATGAGAGTACTAATTTTCCTCCTCCCAAAAGCTGTTTGATCTGACCCTCTACAACCGCATTGCTCTGAACACCACCATTGTCCAAGCTCCTGTTAGCATGGCCCATTAAGCTCCACTTACAACATTTAACTGCTTTTGTAATACAAAGACCAAACATCTTCCAGAATCCTCTAACAAGCAGCATGGTCAGGTCTGTCATAGCAAAAACTCAGACCCTGATATCAATTTCTCACTTAGTATTCTGTGTTACCTCTGTTTTACATACTATGTTACTATACAGTTCTATTGCCATGAAGTCACACCATGGTCATGGAAACCTATAAAGCATTTAATGGGAGCATGCTTACAGTTTTGGAGAGTTAGTCCATGAATATCAAGGTGGGAACTGTGGTGGCAGGCAGGCAGGCAGGCATGGCACTGGAGCAATAAATGACAGTTTACATCTGATCCACAAGCAGGGGGCAGAGAGTAAGACTGGTTCTGATATGGGAATTTGAAACCACAAAGCCCCTCTCTGTGGACACCTCCTCCAAGAAGGTCATACCTCCTAATCTTTCCTAAACAGTTCATTGAGTAGGGACCAACCATTCAAATATAAGAACCTATGGTGGCTGTTCTCACCAAAACACCACGTTATTCTATGAAGAAAATTTAAATTAACTATACAGACCATCTGTACAGTGTGTGGGAAGAATTATAGGTCTTATCATAAATACAAAGCCTAGAAATTTTACTTCTATCTCACAGAAAAGGGTCATCAACCAAAAGCACTGTCAATTTCTTAAACATTCAAGAACTTGGCATGTGGGAAAGAGAGACTTGCACACAGAAGAGATGGTGGAACAGAAGCAGGTCATGGTGAAGGTGAAGGAAGTCACAGGGTCTTTACAATGCAGCACAACTTTGGAGGCAAAGGCTCAGGAGCCCAGGTTACTCCTGGAAACCAGAAAGTAGAAAGTTCATTATCTGTTGATCCATCTATGGAAAATTACTCTGCAAAGTACTTCACAGGGAACTCAAGGTTTGTGGAAGATGTAGATGTTTAAAGGAAACAAAACAGTTTAAACATCAGACTGCCATTAAATTCAGAGTAAACAATCGTTCTATCAGACATCTTCATCCTGTTTAGAATGACACACGTCATCTATGCACAGGGCTCACACATCATCCTGATGGAAACACAGAAGGTCGTCCAGCTAAAGGGTGGGGCATGAAGGTAACGGGAAAGTGAGAATGGAGGAAGGCATGGAAATTATATTCCATCTACAAGTCAGGTACTTACTGATGCTATCCCTGCACCCTGTGTGTAGTTTACATGAGGGCGTGGGCGGAGAAGAGAAAGCTAAACCTTTGGAGCATGGCTCCATTTTGAGTGACAGGAACATTAAGAGAAAATTCAGAGGGGAATTATGACTTTTTTCTTTAAAATAATAACACATTTTCAAAATAATTGTATTGTGCCACATATTTTTATATGAACATTTGGCAATGACTTTTTGTAGTGACAACAGATCTGCAGGTCGTGTAGAGGCCACCGCTTCAGCATTCCCTGACTCTCTGCATCCTCCTGTTAGAGGACAGCTATCAGAGATCCTTGATGACTCACTCAGGGCTGAAGAGATATTTCTACCCTGAAACTACCCTCAGGGGCCATCCATAGGATGGAAAAATGTCTTCATATGCTGGTACCGCATAGTTTCCCAGAGAAGTCAGGCAGGGTCTCTTTACACTGAGGGCTTGGGTATAACTGAAGAAATAAGACATGTAAATCTGAAGTCCTTTGTAGGAGCTTATGTCCACATGTCTCCAGCTATGCTGCTCCCATAGGCTCAGGTGTGTGTGTGTGTGTGTGGTGTGCTGACATAAGAACAGGGGGCAGAGCTGGAGAAAGTGGGACTGGAGAGGGATCTGTCTGGGCTGCGTTGGTGGAGGCAGCAGTGCTGGTCTTGCTAAGCAGAAAGTATAAGTTGTAGGGATGTTGGGTGTGACTATGAAGGTTATGGCACTTATAAAACATCTCTGACAAGGAGGGGGTATAGCTCAGGGGTAGAGCATTTGACTGCAGATCAACAGGTCCCTGGTTCAAATCCAGGTGCCCCCTACCATAAGTTTATTTGCTTCCAGTTTTACCCAAGGAGTTATCCATATTCTCTCCTATGTTTCTTCCATTCTACCTACTTTTGTATGGCCCTCAACAGAGCTGGAGGATATGGGCCAGGTCATCATGTGGATGGACGGCTGCCTCCCATCT
>PVIU01012820.1:0-58404 GCA_004026605.1 Ondatra zibethicus | reverse complement strand
CTATTTGGCTTCTCTGGGCTTGTGAGCTATAAGCTTAGTGTCCTTTGTTTTATGGCTAGGGTCCACTAATGAGTGAATACATACCATAGTCGTCTTTTTGGGTTTGGGTTACCTCACTCGGGATAGCGTTTTCTATTTCCATCCATTTGCATGCAAAATTCAAGATGTCATTGTTTTTTACCGCTGAGTAGTACTCTAATGTGTATATATTCCACAATTTCTTGATCCATTCTTCCATTGAGGGGCACCTAGGTTGTTTCCAGGTTCTGGCTATTACAAATAATGCTGCTATGAACATAGTTGCACAAATGCTTTTGTAGTGTGATTGGGAATTTCTTGGGTATATTCCCAAGAGTGGTATTGCTGGAACCTGAGGTAGGTTGATTCCCAATTTCCTGAGAAACCGCCACACTGATTTCCAAAGTGGTTGCACAAGTTTGCATTCCCACCAGCAATGGGTGAGTGTTCCCCATACACCACATCCTCTCCAGCATAGGCTATCATTGGTGTTTTTGATTTTAGCCATTCTGACAGTATACTCAGCCTTTAATTCATCTAAAAGATTGAGGATAAATTAACTACCTTTGCATCAGTGTTAGCATGTTCAAACTATTATGGTCTCGGAAAACCCTTTATTCATTTCATAAGTCCATTTTCTTTTATTTTTTCTCTTTTATTTGTTTGTTTTTTGAGGCAGGGTTTCTCTATGTAACATCCCTAATAGTCCTGGAACTCTTTTTGTAAGCCAGGCTGGCCTCAAACTCACAGAGATCCACCTGCCTCTGCTTCCCAAGTGTTGGGACTAATTACTGGCCACCACACCCAGCAGATGTCCATTTTTCAGGGACTTTTAAATGTCATTTCTCCAATATTACCAGCAAAAAGAGAGTTTCTTCTCTTTAATCTTACATAGTATTCTTCTGGATTTATATTAACCCATTCATTCTACAACATAATTGTATGTCTACTCTGTGCTCAGGGCTCTTACAAAAATCAGAAACACGAATGAACAGAACAAGTTACCGCTTCTACTTAAATGCACATTCTAGTGACAAGAGTTAAAATAATCAAAAGAAGTGTGAATAATAGAGCGGGCTGGAGAAATGATTCACTGGGCAAGCTGTTTGCCACACAGGCATGAAGAGCTGAGTTCAAATCCCCAGAACCCATGTAAGGCTGGATGTGGCCACCTATGTCTGTGCTCCCAGCATTGCTAGAATAATGTGAGAAGCAGAGATAGGAGATTTCTTAGAAGCTCAGCCACCAGTTAGCTTGGTATAGATTGTAGCAAATGAACCTCTCCCAAAAGGTAAAGATGGAGATAGATGGACAGCTGATGTTGCCTCTGACCTTTACAAGTATGCTCTGTCACATGTGCATCTGCACCACACATGCGAATATACAAGCACGCACATCCTATGCAAACACACACACACACACACACACACACACAATGATTTTATAAAGGTATTATAGAATATGTCACACAATAGAAGGAAATAAATCAAACACAAGGGATGATGTAAAGAACAGAACTTGTAATTTTAAATGGTTCCATGGACAGTTGCTCTAAGAAGAAAACTTTTGAATTAAGCATTAAATAAGATAAGGTACTGGACAGATTTAATAATAGTCAGTATAAAACCCCTAAGAAATCAAAAGGAAGAGCAAAGGGCTTCGTGTTTGGAATTCAATAGCCAAGTAAAGAAATATGCCATTAAGCTCACATACTGGGAAGAAACACTCTTAATTAATTCTTTATAGGATGCTGTAATAGTGCTTTCTTTGTTCATAGTTAAATAGAATATGTATCATACATAGTCCCTGCAGCAGGGAATGCATAACATTCACAAACTGGAACTTTTAAGGCTAGTTTAAAGCAGGTGTGGTGGTGCATGCCTTTAGTCCCAGCACTTGGGATGGTATCTGTGAATTTGAGGTTAGCCTCTTCTGTGTAGTAGTTAGCCTGTTTTACATAGTAATTTTCAGGCCATTTAGAGCTACACAGTGAGACCTTGTGTCTTAGTTAGAGTTTCTATTGATGTGAAGAGACACCATGACCATCAATGGCACCTCCTATAAAGGAAAACCCTTCATTGGGGCTGGCTTACAGGTTCAGAGGTCTGAAACCTCTTGGAAGGATCGAAGCAAAAGGACATCTTGTTCTTTACATTTTAGCAAGATAGCTCTGCCTGTTTTGAGAACAGTAAAGTTAAGGCCAGGATAATGTCACTGAGAGGTTGCCTTAGTAAACAAAATAGGAGATAGTGGAGATTTGGATCTCAGGCTCTTGGGTGGGGGTGGCGGGATTAGGGAGATCTTCCTGTGGTGGGATGTGCCTGAAAACTCCAGTTGCGGATGTTAACTGACATGATCTTCTGCCAGATAAGATGAGCCATGTGTAAGCAGAAGAGGAACAAGGATGAAACCACACTTTTGGTCTGAGCAACCAGAAAGAATTGTGGTTTTGATGAGGGAGAGAAGTTGGGGATTCAGGGTTTGGTTGCTGTTTTTGGTTTTGTTTTAAGTTGAAGATGCTCTTGGATTTTAAAATGATGTTGTTTATGAGACAGTTTACTGATGCAAACTCACTATTTAATAGAAAGGTTTTAAAGGGATAGACTCATATTTAATTCATCAGTAATTACCAGAAAACCATTAATTAAAATACCCAAGGAATAATACTGAAGCATCAAAGTTATGTGAGCTGAAGATAACGAGAAAAATCTAACAAGAGTCTGAAAGGAGGAAAGACTTAGGAACATAGAGTCCTGGAAGTAAACAAAGTGAAGGAAATGAGCAATATGCCAGATGCAAGGTCTGGGTCAAGTTAAGTTCTCTGTTGAGATTTGACCACTGGTTTGATCAGCATCTACTGGCAAAATATAAAAGAGAGAGAGAGAGTCCTGCAGAGTGATGGGAGCAAATTCCTCAGGGGAGTGTCTTCAAGAGCATTGAGAAAGAGAGTGAGGTTCCAAGAAATTTGAAGTAATCTGGGTGAAAGAGAACAGGAAAATTAGGAGGTAGAGGAGAGGAAAAAGGGCATCAAGAAGTATTTTGTGACATCTTTTTTTTATCCTATTGAAAGCCAGGAGACTTCATTTCTGAATTTTAATTTGTTTGTTATGAAAGCAGTTACAACACTCAGTGTGCTTTCCTTTAGGGTTGTGTGCAGATAGGAAGATAGAAAGGGACAAATTAAAGTTGCAGGATCAGGAACAGAAAATAGATGTGGAAATGATCCTGAGTGAGTGGAATCCAATACACTATTTGGGAAGGTTTGTTTAAATACCACACAGTTGAAAAGAAGGAGAATCATGATAGAAGGTGAGTAGACATTATGCTTGGAATTTGAGGTCAAAATCTTTGTCCAAATTAGGGATTTTATGGCTGTGAACAGATAACATGACCATGGCAACTCTTATAAAGAAAAACATTTAATTTAGGCTGATTTCTGGCTTCAGAGGTTTAGTTCATTATCATCATGGTTAACCATGGAGGTGTGCAGGCAGACATGGTGCAGAAGAAGTAACTGAGAATTCTACATCTTGGTCTGAAGGTAACAGGAAGTGAACTGAGACACTGGGTGTGGCTTGAAAGTATATAGGTCCACTACTGTTACATACTTCCTCCAACGAGGTCATCTGTACTTCAACAAAGACACCCCTCCTAATAGTGCCTTCCCTTATGAGCTTATGGGGTCAATTACATTAAAACTACCACAGTCTTCTAGTTTTTTTTTCTGTTGATCTACAAACTTCAAAACAGTATAATCAGTCTAGAGTGAGAGTAAGAGAGGAAATGATGGTTGTTAGATTCTTGGCAGATGAACCATGTAAGAGGTTGTCATTTAAAAATGTTGGGGAGTCAATATCCCAGAACAATATGGCAAAATTTAGAAAAAGCAGTAAGAATCTACATGAGAATTTTGGTCATGGAATGTATAAGAGCAATCAGCATAGTTATTTGTTTTTGTCATGTGGGTTATGCGTGTACAGAAGGTAAATGGGTAAACAACGGTTTATTAAGTGAGAATTGAGAATGCACACCACATTATGATTGTGTTGATTGGCTATGGGATTTACGCCACATAAATAATGAAGTTAGTGCATTAGGAATGGAGAAATGTTCTAAGAAAAATAAATCAATGATCATTGATCTTGTTAAGGGAAAATGAATGTTGGAATTGTCTAGATTGAGAGTAAGGTCAGAACAAAATGAAGTATAGAATATGTGTGAAATTATAGGGCTGATTATTATAGGCTCAGGTTCATGAGTCACTACTAATAAAACTTGTTTGATTGATAGCAGCAGAAGTGTGGTGTGAGACCGGATTATGCTGGCAGAGGTAAAAAGTTCTATAAGGAACAGATTTTTAATATTTTAGGTCTGACTGCAGACCATCTATTTTTTTTGTCATAGTTGATGAAATAAGGACATAGCATGATGGGATTTTTTTTTTTTTGGTATAGAATTTTTTTTAAGCCCTCTTAGGTTTTATGTGGAGTTAGTAGACCACACTGAAGCACCAATTGTTGAAGGAGAGAGGGCCTGCTTTTGGTCCCGGCTAGCTTACACCCAAAATAACCACACAGAAATTGTATTAATTAAATTACTGCCTGGTCCATTACATCTAGCCTCTTCTTGGCCAACTCTCACATCTTGATCTACTCTATTTCTCCTAATCTGTGTTTACCACGGGGCTGTGGCTTAACAGGAAAGATTCAGCATGTCTGACTCTGGCGACTCCATGGAGGCTCTCTCTGCCTGCCTTCTTTCTCCCAGCATTTATTTCTCTTTTCCCCACCTATCTAAGTTCTGCCAAGGCAGTTTCTTCATTCAACCAATGAAAGCAACAAAAATACAGAAGGACCTCCTATACCAGGGATTATAAAATTAGTTGCAATATTCTCTAAGTAGAAAAGCATAATGTGGCTGTGATTGCAGTAGGAAAAGTTGAAGCCTTGTGAGTACCACGTGCAGCTGTAGGGCCATCTCATGAGCCAGTGTATTGCTACTGGGCAAGATAAGAATGATAAGAGTAAGTGATTGACTTTCATGTTCTGTAGTCCCTTGCAACAGTTCCTTAGATTGTAATCATTGCTTCCATATTAAGGCCTCCATGCCATCCAATGTCACACACAGAAGACACTTTCATAAAACATTTGGATAAAAAAACCAAGTTCTTCCAACTTCCTATTGAATAGGAGCAATTCTATTCCACTCGAAATTTGTGCACACATTTAAATATGTTTGACTGCTTGAGGTTCTGGAGCCTTGAGTGTAGCTCCCATTTAGAAGTGATACTGCATAGAGAGTCAGGAAACCTAACTACAGGAACAACCTGCTTTCACCTCCTCAGGTTATGATAATACTAATCATCTCTAAGTACTGAGGTAACTCTGCCTCTCCTGTTCACTGCTTGGGATTGAGCAAGTTCAGTTCTACTTGGCGATTGAGGTTAAACAAAATCATCACATTCTTGACAAAACATGGCAACAGACTTTTATAACCCCATACCCATCTCCCTCTTTCACAATAATAACAGTCTAAATCTAAATCATTAGGGAATCTAGCTCTTCCTGTTCTTAATCCTTGTTTCATGGGTAGATGAGACTCAGAAGGCAGCAGATGTAAGACCACTCTGTAAGTAGGATGTTCCTGGCCACCATAATTAGTTAACAGAAGGGAAGTCATCCAAACTACTCGGAAGAAATTCTGCTAGATCTACTCTTGCCAGCAATGGGAAGAGAACTGTATTTCCACGAGGTTTCTAGGAGAACAGGGCCTGCTACGTCATTCTTCACTCTCTAGCAAGACACCATATGAATTAAGCCAAATTGGGGGAAGAACAAAATATGAAGAGGATGACTTGAAATCTGTTGTTGAGTTTCTTCAGTAAGCACTGCCTAAGCAACTTCTTTCTCTGGAGCTTTCAATCACATATATCCGTCAATTTTCTATTTTCCCAAAGGCAATAAGAATGGATATCTTCGTTTATAAATAATTGGCCATAATTAACATAATAATTTTGATATGTTATGAATCAGAAGTCCTGAGTCAATTAATCAAAACCCCAGATCTGGAGAGTTTTTGACCTTATAGAACCTGTTTATAGAAACGTTATATGTCTGTGATAGTGAGAAGAAAAGACCTTGTCTAGGAGTGTGCTCCTCTGCTGTAACCCTCTCTTTATGCTTCTCATGTGATGGATAACTGCAGTCAAGCCATTAATGTAGAGATAATTAACCAAAGATAATTAAAGGGAAATGATTCTTTCTTTTGAAAGCCATTCGAAGTCTACAATTAAAGATTCATTCAATTATGACGGTGCCCTATTCAACATAAGTCACACAACCTTAAAACAAAACCTGCCCTTGAAAGAAACAGAGCAAAGTTTAAAATCAAAATATGTCCAAAGACTTCTGTTTCCTATTACATTCCATCAAGTTATATGACCTGAGCAAGAGCTTTCAGTTTATTTCAATTCAAGAATTGCAATCTTTTATTCAAAGCTGTAAGTCAATTAATTAATTAACAATCATTAATCCTGAAACAACGCAGAATGTATTAGTGAAGAGACCCAGAGAACACTTCTCTAAGAGTTCCAATATACTTCAAAACTTCAAAAAAAAATAAGATCAAAGACATATCTTATTAGTTGGCTGGGGGAGACATTATCTTTAGAAGAGTTACCAAAGAAGAAAAGCAAGGGATGCAAAACGCCTCACTTGTGGAGAATGACAGCCATACCTACAGCATGTCTATAACAGGTGGCATCATTTTGTCTCACATCCCTGGATCTGGCAAAACTGGGCTAGATATTTTGTTCAGGGACCTGCACAATTGTATGAAGCAGGTCATAGTGAATAGGCAACAAGTCCAATTCAAGGTGGTTAACGACTTGCCTGGAAGAGTATGTGTGATCACCTACATAGATAAGAACTTTGTGAAAAGGTCTCAGCACTGAACTAGTTAAAAATGGTTTTTGGGATTTACTTCCTTTTTATGTATCTGTTTTTATGCATTTTAATTTAAATACAATTACATCATTCCCCCTTACCTTTTCTTCCTCCAACTCTTCCCAAGTCCTCTCCCTCCAACTGCTCTCATGTATCCTCAAGTCTCAAATTGATACTCTTTTTCTTTATTTTGTTACATATATACACATATATGTGTATGCATGTACAAGCGTGCACAGATATAAACCAAACCCGCAGAGTTCATTTTTGTTGTTTGTGTATATCTGGCTTCCGCAATGAGGGGCCTCATCCCCGGGAGAGGCTGAACCTCACACTCTAGGAAGTCATTAGTTTCCTGCAGGAAGCTCCCTGTGAGAGTTCCCCCTTCCACATTAGCATATCTATTGATCTTGCCATTGTTCCAAACTTGTTTGTGCAGCTATTTCTTGGAAAGACTGCTTCAGAGGCTGCTTCTGATCTTTTAGTCTTTCCATCCTTTCTTCAGCAATATTCCCTGAGCCAGAGATGCTGGAGATGGGATGTAAATTGTATCCTTTAGGGTTGAGCGCTTATGGATTTCTTGAATGGTATCCATTTGCTCTAAAGAGAAATGTCCTTGGTGAGGAGTGGTAGGGTTAACACTTATCCAGCAAACATGACTCTCAGGCCTATATGGATATTCTGACTGCATTGTTTGGTGCCTGCAGATGTCAAAAAAGGGTGTCAGATCCCCTGGGGAGTTACAGATAGTTGTGATTCATCAGATGGTGACTGAACCAGGATCCTCTGCAAGAGCAACAAGTTCTCTTAATCACTGAACCATCTTTCCAGTTCTTCAATTAGTTATGCTTATGGATAGTCTTCATTTAAGAATGAATGTTCTCTTCCTACTACACAGATCTTTTCTATCTCTCTGACCTTGAAACTTCCTGTAAAGAACAGTGTGGGGGTGGCTTTAGGAACTGGCTGAAGAGAGGCACATAAAAAGTGACAAGGTCTACTATCCTCCTGTACTTTAAATCATTAATCATCTCAAGATAGCGATAGGCCAGAGAGTTGTCCTCACTTCACAGGTGAGGAAAAGTAAAGACAGAAAAAACACTAACTTATTCAAAGATCAAACAACCATCAAAAGCTAGATTAATCACCATCCAGTGTCTAAATCCTCCCAACAAATCAGTCTGTCTCATAACATTTCAAACCAAATTGATTCTTATGTGGTTGTCTACATTTTGGCAATGATGACATATTGTGATGTTATCAAGAATGGTTTCACAATTACTATGCCTTTCTATTTTGCCTTTACAGACTGTAATAATACTGCCTAAATTGTCTTGGGAGATAAAATACAGTTTTTGCTTGCTTTTATGGCAATAGCAATAAATCACATTCACATACCATTTTACAGTTTCAAAATATTTCCATACTTTATGTCTCCTATTGTTTCCATTCTTATAGCAACCTGTGAAGTAGGCAGCGCTAATATTATTCTCACTGTTTTATAGTGGAAAAGTTGAGGGATAGATAAAAAGTTTGCTCTAATAAAGTGAAGAGGCTGTACAAAGCACAGGTTATTTTTTCATTTATTTTTTTAGCTGCACCCTGTCTAAAACTGTTCTAGTTTGCTTTCTATTCCTCTGATTAATTCCTGACCAAAGGCTAGTTGGGAAAGAAAGGTTTTATTTGGCTAACATGTCCTAATCATAGAGTATCCTTGAGGGAAGTCAGGGTAGAAACTCAAGTGTGAGTAGAGGCAGGAACCACGAAGAGTGCTTTTATAGTGTTCTTATGCAATCTAAGACCAGCTGCCCAGGATGACATCTCTTATAAAGGGTTGGGTCCTCCCACATCAGTCATTAATCATCAAAATACCTCACAGACTATCCTACAGGCCAATATGCTGGAGGCATTTTCCCAGCTAAGATGACCTTTTCCCAGTTGACTCTGACCCAAACTTGCCCAGCATTAAGTATTTATTTCATAAGTTCAAACACTGCATTAGTAGACACATTAAATATGTCAATAAGAATGTTTGTAATAATACCACATTTTATCATCACAACCTATTCTTCTATTAAAATAAGATCACTTTGAGTGAAACTATTAGTCTTCAAGAACAGCAAATCCATGAATCTGCTGTTAATGTGTGATATTGTCTAACACAAATTGTCTGCTTACAGGGCAGTAGTGTTGGATACAGCAGTTAGATGCTCTTCCTCTGGAGTGGGAATAGAGGAACACTGAAGAAAATACAGTGCTTGATGGGATACATGGGAAGAAGAAGGTGTTGAAGAAGAAGGAGGGGCTAAGGACATGAAATAGATTTGTGGGAAAAGTGGAAGAAGTAATAAAGAAGAAGCTTTGGCTATTAATCTGAACATACATCACTACTGCATCATATGTAAAAATGTATGAAAAGAGTCATGGAAGTTGCAAAGCAAAAAAGAAATTATCCTTGTGAAAGTAGAGAATGAAATAATCTCAAGGCAATGAGTTGAAGCAATGTTGCCTTTGTGAGAGATTAGAGTTGTCCATTATTAGAGTTTGCTTTTAAAATTATGACATTTGCAGAAATTATGCAGGGCTTCATTTTACCCATGTGATAGGCACACTTTCAGTATAAGTCAGGAGCCAAAATGAGTGCTGCTTTGGATATATAAGAGCATTAATTTTCTAACATTTCTATCTACTGACCAATGGCATGCAAGGTCAAAGGCATCCATAAAGATACAAGTAAGAAAATGGTATCTCTACCAGACTGGAAAATTCCTGTACCTTTGGAGCCCATATTCACACTAATAGAAATATTCAACAGAGAATTGATTAGAAAATTTGTTACCAAAAAAATGGATTGGCCTACCGCATATATACCAGGCAAGACATCTACATAATTACTTTCAAAGATAAAATCCCATTATTTAAATTTTGCAAGACTCCCTAAAATTTGACCATGGATTTTGTGCTTAGAGATGTAACAAGTAAGTAGACAACAGGCTTATCAAGCAGAAAAATTCATTTGACTATGACTATAGGAAAGTAAGAGATAAGAAAGAGAATTTAAAATAAGTGTGCTGCTACATTTCAAATGCTCAAAGTGATGAAAGCGGGAGAAATCTATGAAAAAGAAAAAGAATAAAAGATCATGATACAAAAATAAATATATTTGGCTGTCAGTGAACTTTGTAACAACCAAATTTGATGCTAGTCAACTTTTGGAATAATAATATGAAAATACTGGGAAACATAAGTCAGAATGTCAGGATAAAATTTATATCCTGCTAAGCAATATATCATAACCATGGGGAAGTAATGACAGTTCAAAATAACAGATTTAAAAAAATGGTAAGTAAAAAAGTTCTACCCATGGAACTAATAAACAGACAATATATCAAAAGGAAAAGGCAAAGTCAGCAGGAAGGAACAGTGTGGAAGAACCAAATAAGAGCCAAGAATCAACTAAACATAAGCAAAGAAGGCAAATTTAAAAGAGTGATTTTTCCCTAATATAAAAATGAAGTGTAATTGAAATAAAAGATTACAGGAAAACCAAATAGGGAGTAATTAAGATGGCCTCTAAAGTAGATTCGCTCCTTTTAATGTTGTTCAGGACGAAGAAACATTTGGTTCTTCAGAAACTGTCAGTCTAGTCTGTGTATTATAGAAACTGAGTACAGAGCATAAATATTTAGTTTCAAAGCAAGAGACAAGGAGGAAAATTGCAAGTAATACAGACAGAAGGACAAGTTCATCTATCCAACTAAGACAAGAAAAAGAGAGAGCTAAAGGAACATGATAGGAGATAGGTTCCAGCTCAGTGATGGAGTGGTTGCGTAGTGTACATAAGCCTCCAGCACCACACACGCACACACGCACAGATACAAACACACACACACACACACACACACACACACCAAAATGAGAGAGGGGTAGGGAAATAGGATACAGGTAGTGATAAGGAGAAGTGGGAAAAAATTGGAGAAGTTCTCTAGTTGGAGAGCAGGAAGAAAAATCAATTGAGAAAGAGAAACGGAGAAGAGACAAATACTAGCAAGGTAGTTTAATAAAGCCTCAAAGAAGCATGCTATTTTTGCATTTACCTAAATTATATATAATGCACAAATGTGTGGGGATGTGCATATGTGTACATAAATTAAACAGGGGCCACAGACTACCAAAAATCCCAGTGCCCAGCATGAGACACCTCCTTTTAAGTTGTTTTAAGTTGTTGGTTAGTGGTCAAAGAGACTGTGGTTAAAAGACTATAAGCTACTGATATTGCCCTTCATTGCGTCTCAGAGGTTGAAGGTAAGTCCCTGTTGCTGAGGACACTACACACTTAGTACAAAGGACTCAGATGATTAAATCTACATCTAACCCAAAGAGCTTCTTCCTGTGGTCTCGCTCACATAGTACCAGAAAGTACTATACAAGCTGCTAAGGGAGGGAAGTAATTGCTAGTGCTATCCATCTGGATATAGATGGACCACAATAAGCAGCATGGCACAATATCCCTAGGGGTACAGTAGTGGCACTCATATCTTCACAGTGACCAACAGCTTTCTAATTGTACTTAAGCCATGTTCAACAAGAGGGAAATCATACCTACTCAATTTCTTGGAACTAGTAAGGTCATGAGTCTTGAAAGGGAACTTAATATCACCACTTTTCAGGAACAAACTAAATCTAACGTCCAAAGACGAGCATAGACACATCTTTGACTCTTCATCAGAAATGATTCTTTTTACAGCAGATGATGAACATCACTGCAAACCACAATTCAACACAGTGCAGAGAACAACTGGCCTTGGGAAACCCAGGACCAAAAGATACAGCCCAACTCCTGCATCAGAAGCTCAGGGAACATGGTGCAAAAGAAAACAGAAAGACTGCAAGAATCAGAGGACAAAGAGATCTGCTGTGAAACTGTGTCTCCTAGAAATAACTGCCTCAACAAGACCTGAATAATGACAATATCAATAGATATGCTACTTCAGAAAGGGATAAATCTCACAGGGGTCTTACTAATGACTGGTGAGAGAGAGACACAGAGTGTTTACCCCATTAGAGTCTAGCCTATGCTGAGCCGAAATTGTCATGGGCATGCGGGGGGGGGGGGCTGGGACCTGACAAGAATGAACAAGACTTCTTCCTGCCTCCATCTCCCAAGTGCTGGATTAACAGGCAAGTGCCGCCACACCTGCATGGAGTTATAGGCAAATCTGCTACTAGCACTTGTTGCACATGAAGATGTTAACTGATAAAACCCATGCTCTACCACCTGCAAGCTAGACATTCACCAAAACTGGTGATGCAATTAAACCTGAGTTCAGGGACTTTAAAGCAGGGATCCCAGAGAGGTAAATCCCATTTTGAGGGCAGAAGGAGCTGGGAAGGCATATTCTAGCTCCAGCAATGAGGCGGAGGAAGGGATGAATTGCTGCTTTCCCCGCTTTCTGTTCCAGCCCAGCTCTCAGCACAGCAAATGACCTGTGACCACAAGGGAAGAAAGAATCTAAATTCGAAGTCTATCTGGAAACATCTTTGCAGATCCCAAAATAGTGCTTAATCTGATTATTCTGTCCTTCAAGTTCACATGTAAGTTTAACCACTACACTTAGCTGTACAGAGAATCCAGGATCACCTCCAGTCGTGTTAGCATGCAGGGCAAGTAAAACTGGTGTCAGCCTTATCTGCATATGTGTGTTGAAAACACTCATGTCTTCTTTATTTTTATTATTAATATATTTACTTTTGGGGGATTGTCTTAGTCTGTGTTCTACTGCTGTTACAAGACACCATGGCCATGATGGCTCTTATAAAGGAAAGTATTTAATTGGGACTGGTTTAGAGTTTAGGGGATTATTCCATTGTCATCATGGCGGGGAGCATGCAGGCAGACATGGTGTTGGAGAAGTAGCTAAGAGTTCTACACCCAGATCCACACACAACAGGAAAAGGGAGTCATTGGACTTGGCTTGAGTTATTGAAAATCTCAAAACCCACCTCACTAAAATACTTCCTCTAGCAAGTTATACCTCCTAAGTTTTTCAAATAGTGCCACTCCCTGGTGAGCAAACATTCAAATCTATGAGCCTATGAGGGCCACTTTCATTCAAACCATGGCAAAGATTATAATGTAATTACATCATTAGTTTCCTTACCTTTCCTCCATTCAACTCTTCCCATGTACCTTCTCATTCTCTCTTTCAAATCAGTAGACTTTTTCTTTGTTTATATATGTGTGTATATATAAATATATATAATATACATACATGCTAAATACATAAATATTCAATATGCACAGTCCAATTCATTTTACTTATATTGTATGTCTTCAGGACTGATCATTTGCCATTGGTAACAAAGGTGTGCTCTTCCCTGGGAAGGCTATGTCAGAGAAGGTACATCCATGAAGTCTCACCAACCAGGCTGCCTAGATATGTCCTGGTCAAGGACATCAACAGACATGCAGACACGAATGGGCAGCACTCTCGAGGCCTCAGCCCTAGACAAAGAACTATGGGCAACTAAAGAATGCTGAGATCGTGAGAAACAGTCTTTCTCACGTCTTCTGAATATGCTGGGGTTTTTTTTCTCCTCATTTTGATGTGACTCTCTGCATCTGTAGCACACTTTATATCTTAAGTCATACTTTGATGCTTAATGATAAACACATTAGCCTCCTCCCGTTTATGTATTCTTTTCATTTTACTCTAACATTTAAATCCATCTGTGTTCTATGTTTAAGGTGTGCCTTTGGTAAGGAGCATATGGTTGGATCTTTTCTTCTTAATCCAGTTTCACAATGTTCTGTTGTTTAATTGGAGTGTTTTTTCAATTTACTTTAATGCAATCATTATGTGACCTAAATTCTCCTCTTTTTCCAATTATTCTGTTTATTTAGTTGCTTTCTGAACTTCTTCAGGCATAATGGACCAGTGTTGTTAGTATTCCTTTTTATTATTTGAATTAGCTTTCAGCTAAATGAGGGTTATACTTGAATTATTATGTTAGGAAGTAAAATAAATATTCTGTAAATGATGGCAGTTTACATTAAAAGGGTATGCCAAATTATCTTAGGATATTTTAAACTATATAATTGTTTTTATACCCTTCATCTATTACAATGCAATTGTCTTATATTTTATTTCTGCATATTTAAAGTATATGCCATAGTATATTGTTATGTTATTTTAAATAGCTAATAGTATTTTGATAATGCAGGTCTCCTGCAAACCAATTGTCTCATATTCTTTTCTGTGTAAAAAGTTTTCCTCTGAAGGAAAATGTTTACTGCTCTAGATCTAAACCAGTGTTTTCCATGCACTTGTTTCACTCTTTTGCTCAATAAAATCTATCTCTTTCATTTAGATGCAATAAGAATAACTTTAGATTTTGTAATTTATAGGAATTTACACACACATATAGTGTGTATTTGTTAATAACATTTATCTACTCTATGCCTATATATTTATAACATGTACCCACCACCTTAATTAAGGTATAGAATATTTCCATTATCTCCTAAGTACCTTATGAACTATTCCCAGCCAGGAATGCATACCTCATTTCCTAGTTTGCTTCTCTGTTGTTGTGATAGATACCATGACCCAAAGCAGCTTGGGGAAGAAAGAATTTATTTCACATTACAGGCTACATTCCACCATAGAGGGAAAACAGGTCAAGAGCTCATAGCAGGAACCTTAAGGCAGGAATATAAACAGAGTTTGAATGAGAATGGCCCTTGTAGGCTCATATGTTTCAATAGTTGGCCCCAGTTGGTGGAATTCCTTGGGAAAGATTAAGAGGAGTGGTCTTGTCAAAGGAACTGTGTCGTTTGGGGTGGGCTTTGAGGTTTCAAGAGAAGAATGTCATCTCTCTGTTCATTATTTGTAGATTAAGATATGGATTGTAGCTGTTTCTGCCACTCTTCCTTTGTTATACTATCATGAACTCTAACCCTCTAAAGCCACCAGTCCATTTAGACTCTATTTTCTAAATTTGGTTATATTTTGTCACAGGAATAAATAAGTGACTAATATACAATGGAAAGAGACTAACCAGTACAATGGAACCTTTGTCTTCTTGATACACAAATAACACCACTATTAAAACATAATCACCCTTGTCTTGTTTGTCCCCCAAATCGAAAATGGATACTACAAAATATAACATTCCATCTTTAAAATTTCTTTTTAAAATCTAGTCATTCATGTGTGGGCTCTTGTAAAGTAAATATTAGTTGCATACTTTCTCATGTCAAGAAAGAAGACCCAGGGAAGAATCAACAAAACTAATATTCAGTAGAGGAAATCAAATTTTGCAACTCAATATTTGGCATCTGGGGTTCACCCATGATTTTCTAGGCATGGGCAGCTCTTCTTCTCTAGCTTTGCTGTCTGTTGCAAAAGGTTTGTCTCAGACTCAGGCTGGCTCCACTCCACACCTGCCACTGTTCTTGGTGAATGTCTCACAAACCTGATATATCCAATATCTTGAGGTCTCCACTGCAACTGAGGGTGCATTTTCACCAATGTTCTTACTCATCCTTTTCAGGGACTCTGACCTCAATCCGTGGTGCCAAGCCTCAGCCTGTCTCATGATTCTCTCAATCCTGTACCTTTATTGTAACCAAGGCTATACTTTCACCAATACCTTCCAAACTCCCTGTAGATACTCCAACCTGACCACACAATTCCAAACCTCTTATATATTGTCTAGTTCAGCTTCAAGTTTGAGATGTAGCCTTGCACAGGCTACAGAATGGCAGAAGATCTTCACCAACTCCACATCAGACAGATTGCCAAAATATACAAAGAATTCAAGAAATTGGTCATCAAAAGGACAAATAATCCAATAAAAAATAGAGTACAGACCTAAAGAGAGAATTCTCAACAGAGAAATCTAAAATGGCTGAAAGATACTTAAGGAAATGCTCAACATCCTTAGCCATCAGAGAAATGCAAATCAAAACAACTATGAGATTCTTTCTCACACCTGTAAGAATGGCCAAGATAAAAAACAGTGATGACAACTTATGCTGGAGAGGTTGTGGGGTAAAGGGAACATTCCGGCATTGCTGGTGGGAATGCAAGCTGGTCCATCCCCTTTGGAATAGTATGTCAATTTCTCAGACTATTAGGAAGTAACCTTCCTCGACACCCAGCAATATCACTTTTGCATGTATATCCAAAGGATGCTCAATTGTGCCACAAGGACATGTGCTTAGCTATATTCATAGCAGAATTGTTTATCATAGCCAGAACCTGGAAACAACCTAAGTGCCCCTTAACCGAAGAATAGGTAAGGAAAATGTGGTAAATTTACAAAATGGAGTACTACACAGCAGAAAAAAACCCCCGACATCTTGTATGGGTTATCTTAGAACCATGTCACCAAATCCTGATTCAGGTTGTGTAGCCCTGATTGTTGTTAATGATTGAGCAACTTCAAACTCTCTGACCTTCAGACAAGGTGGTAATAGGCTTACATTTTGGGGCCTCCGCAGAGAATAAAAGTATTTGCAATATATAAAGATGGCTCCATAGCGTTTCCCTCTTTTTGTCTAATTAAAAAGGAAGATTTTAATTTTAACATAATAAAATTATATACAACAAAAACAGTTATGAAGAATTGCAGTTACCATATCCTGTCCATTTGATTTGGTAAAATTAGAGAAAATGCTCTATTATCTATTCTATCATTGTGAGTTTGAAGTTTTATGCCTAATTTACTTTTTATCATAACTAAGAAAAACAGTGTTTAATTATTTAGTCTTTAACTACATCAAAGACCCCAGAAAGGTATAATGTTACTTAACACAGGGACAGCTGACTGCTTGGACAGAAACCCAAAATTCTTCTGCAACATTAGATCCTCCAACTTTGGACTATGGGTCTAGTATATCTGACAGATAAATCTGAGAAGCAGGGAATTTTGAAGAACTGTCTTTGAAGGCAGTCACCTGTTTTGCATCCTGCTGGTCCAGTTTGGACAGCATAGTGGCAGCAGTTGAGGCAAGGGCAGTTTCTTGGCCAGTGGCTAACTTTTGCCATAAAGAAAGCAAACTCCATATGGAGATTCTTCAGAGCCCATCATCCTCTTTTGGGGTAAATTGGTGCTGTCAGGAGCAGACACGTTTCTCTGTCATGAAAAGCCTTAGGTAATTAAACATATTTGATACTAAATTCTATAGGTCTTTGAAGAGTTTTTGTTTGGTTTTTATTTTGTTTGTTTTTTGAGGTAGGGTTTCTCTGTGTAACTTTGGTCCCTGTCCTGGAACTTGCTCTGCTGGCTGTGAACTCACAGAGATCTGCCTGCCTCTCTGCCTCCCGAGTGTTCAGATTAAAGGCATGCACCACCACTGAAGCCACAAAACAACCCCACACCAGTTAAGAATTAGTAATAATAAAAAGGATTATTTATTTGAGGGGAAAAACTTACAGATCACCATCCCAAACAACAGTCCTCTCCTTGCTAACAGGAAACAGAGAGTCTAGTCACCGGAAAGGGAGTTGGAAGCAAGAGAGAGAGCACGCAGGTTCCTGCTGCTTTTTAAAGTAAAAGAGACCATGCTCCAGTGGGCTGGTATCTTAAAGGCTATTGGCTGAAGGAGCGGAAGAACTCCTGCAGCACACCACCACTGCCCAGCTAATATGTTTTTCTTAATTATACATTACATTTTTAAATGAGTTGTGTAAATACAATACTCTAAACAAGAGAACAAACATACATACAGTATAACAAAACTAACTTTTAAATTTATATCAATAAACCAAAGTCCATACCAATATAAAATATCTTGAGACTGGTATTTGCTGTTTTTATTTAAAAGTAGATTTAATAATCTTCCCTTTTATCCTATCATTTCTATATCCCTCCTGTTTTCCTTTAGAAAGATATGTTTGATTTTAACTCTTTCGTTTAGGTTTTTCTCTCACTATAACCAATAACAACTTGTAACCATCTCCCTAACCATTGACAGACATCTATAATCCACTGATTAACCAAAACTCACCCATACCCAATCTCTTGGGAATATGGGAGTCATTCTCTAGACTTCTCCCTGTTGTTTGTGGGTGTTGGTATCTTTGTGGGAAACTTGAGAAAATTAGGATAATTCTTAAGTCTTAGTTGGAGTAATTTGTGAAGCTGACTCTGATCTTACCTAGCAGCTGTTCTGGATACATCAAGTCTGAGGAAATTGCACCAGAGGTGTTCTGAGATGTTGAATCATCTGGGCCATCCATTTTTATTGGTGTTTGGTCCCCTTTCTCTGAAAATACGTAAATTTTAAAGACAGCATATATATCTGTATTAATACAAGTATAGACTCTATGTTGTACACAAGTCAGCCAAAGATGATTTTTTTGTTTTATGTTTGAGCAGGTAAAATATATGCTATGTGTCTTGTAGTTTTTCTTGTTTATTTCAGTAGCCAGGATGGTCACCCTATCATGCCTGATCCATATCAAACCTGGAATGAATCCACAGTCTCTCATTTCTTTTGGAAATAAAAGCAGAAACTTTCCCCCAAAGTAACACATCTTTTGAAGTCAAGACATTTTTAAAATATGTATTTTGATTAAATCCAGAAGTTTCCACAATGCAATGTGTCGTAGCAGCTGTTATTCCTTCATCATTAAACAGAAAGTTCAAGGAAAACACAATAATATACAAGATCTAGAGTCCCCATATATTTTCCTTCTTTGTGTGGCCTCTTTCCCTTTATATTGCTTTATTCTTTCTTTAAAGACTTTATTATTTTTAAACTATTTTTATTACTGTCCATATCATTTCTCTTTTCTTTCTCAAGCCTATGTACATTTAAGACACACTGTAATCCATTTAGAGTTTTTTTCCCCTCCACACCTGTCTTTGCTGTGTATTTGTAATCTTTCCTGTCTTCATGAGCAAAATTCAAACCTGCCATGTGGCTTAGATCATGGCATGCTGGTGGCAGCTCAAGCCTGTCGATAGTAGATGGGAAATGCATCTCTGTACCACAGCCAACTTGAGAGACATAATGCTTGTAAGCTGTATTTGGCTCCAGTTTTGGAACCTTTTTAAAGCTTTCACAGGTCTTATGTGGACGGTAGGTGCCAGAAGTTCGGGCACCATACATAGTCGGACTTTTCTGTCCCTCCCCCCCAGTCACTCAATATTACTTACAAATGCTTTATCAATAGCTTAGGTTTTTTTTTTTTTAATATGTTGCTAACAGTGTATTTTCGAGTTCAACTTATAGCAGTTTTTTTTAATTATGTATACAATATTCTTTCTGGGTGTATGCCTGCAGGCCAGAAGAGGGCGCCAGACCTCATTACAGATGGTTGTGAGCCACCATGTGGGTGCTGGGAATTGAACTCAGGACCTTTAGAAGAGCAGGCAATACTCTTAACCACTGAGCCATCTCTCCAGCCCTGCTTAGGATTGTTTTTAGCTAGCTCCTACAACTTAAATTAACCCACTTCTATTCAGCTGTGTGCTGTTCCAAGGCTTGTTTACCTCATGTATGTACTTCCCATGTTGCTTCTTCCATGTCTGGCTGGTGACTCCTCGTGACTCCCTTCTTCCTCCCAGCATCCTCCTAGTCTAGCTCTCCTAGCCACCTCTTCCTGCCCAGCTATAGGTCATTCAGCTCTTTATTAACCAATGAGAGTAATGCATACTTCCAATATTCTGTCAGTCATGGTCATCAATAATCTATGTTTTTCTTCTCCTGGACATATGGCCCTTTGTTCACTTCCTGTTTACTGTCCTAAGCTGGTGAGTCTCCCCTTTCCCTCCAGGAGGGAAATTTGCAATTTGGATATAATGTTTCACTTAAGAGGACCATGCCATTCAATACACACAGAGCAATTTCTGGACTTCATATATTATATTTTTTAATCTCATGTCAGTAGACAATCTATACTGTGTTTTCTTAAGGAATTTTGTTTGAGTTTATATTTTTCTTTCTTCCTTTTTAAATTTTCATTTAGAACCAATTGTTTTGAAGCAGTGATTGAGCATGATCTTAACTAAAGGTCATGGTTCACTTTTCCTGTTTACATGTCTAATAATTACAATGGCACTTATAAAAAAGGGCTGGAGAAAGGATGCAGTGGTTAAGAGTACTGCCTGCTCTTCCAAAAGTCCTGAGTTCAGTTCTCAGCAATCACGTGGTGGCTCACAACCATCTATAATGGGATTTGGTGCCCTCTTGAGGAAGAGACCTGGTCAGTATCCCCATCAACTTAGACCATGAAATCCAATATGGACAATTTCAACAGAACCACCATATAGGGGCTGCCCATGCATGCTTCAGCATTGCCAGGGCATAAATTTCAGTTTTTTCCAATTTAACTTATAAAAAAATCTTCTTTATGAATTAGATTTATTTATCTACTTACTGTGTTTTTGAGCTAGAATCACACACTTTAGTCCTGTCCCTCAAACTCATAGCAATTCTCCTGCCTCATTCTACTATATGCTTGATTTGTAGACATGTGCCCATCTTTCAAGTTTTTCTACTGGATTTTGTATTGTGATTGCAGATGAATTTATGATATTAAGAGTGTTTATTCATATCTGTGGCCACTTTTCCATTTCATTGATCTTTCTATTATATGATAATCAACTATTGATTACTATAGTTTTACAGTGAATCTTGATATCATTTAAGCTCTCTTTGGTCTTTCCAGATAGTTTTGCAATTATATGTACTTTGTTCTTTCTGTATGTATATTACCATATATTATATTTTCCGGAAACACCTCTGATGGTGGACAGGTCCCAGTAGAGGATGTAAGGAGTTGGTGAGGGAGGGAGCAAGCCAGGTCATGATGGTCAGGAGAATCTTGCAGTCTGACTGACTAACAGCCAGATTGCTTCTTTATACAGAATTTAGTAAGTAGGGATACATTCATGTTATTTCAAAACACAGATCATATCATTTTTGGTTTTGGACATGTATTTCACTTCCTTTTGCTCATCTTTTAGTCACCATTAATAAACTATGACAGAGCAGAGTTATCATTGCCAATCATTTCCCTCAAGTTTTGACATCATTAATAAACAATTATCATTTTTACTCATTAACCACTTAACCCAATTTTTAAGAATCTAGAAGCATATGACAAGTTGTTCTCAGGCTGGTTGCTTTTGTGGCTGCAGGACATTTGACTAAAACAATCTTCAAGCCAGCCAGGCCATGCTGACACATCCCAAGCAGTGTGTTATTAACTCTTGATGGTCAGAGTGCCCAAGAACTATCCTCAGGTCAAAGTTGCTGCAGTGATTATTCAAATTCTGGCATAATACAATGTTTATATTTTATATCTTTATAGAATACTTTTATCATCTTTTTACATCATTCTTTGCCCATTAGTATAATTATATGTATAAAACAGGTAACTTCAGCTAATCTAACTTTATAGCTACACATGCTACATAATTGCCTGAGTGTATAGTAGGAGAATTACAATCTGAACTACGATGAACTCCTCTAGACCACTGAATCTTGTTGATCTTTTTAAGTTTACTTTGTTTTGATTATCTTGTTTCTGTGTAAGTACAGGGCCAGATGTTACCAAAAAATGTCTCATAGACTCATAAAGAGATCTCTGGCTTCATGTGTTTCACAACCCCCATGGTATAAGGAAGACCTTCAAGTAGATAAGGCTATCTCTCCGAAAAGCAGAGGAGGGGGATAGTAATGTTTAGGACTGTCCTGGGAAAACTTAGAAATGGCATTCCTGGGAGAAGGAGTAAATGATTCATAAGAAAATTTCCATCAATCCAATATTCCCAAATTGTACAAATATTAAAAGTCTCCCAAGTATGCAACAGGTGGAGATGAAAATCAAAGGTGGCATGGCGGCCCTCATGTGGCTCAGCTTGGCTGGATCTTTGCCAAACACCTCTAATGGCTTTATGACTTCTGCCATTCCCATCACATATGGCTGTGCCATTAAAGGTAGTTTAATGATCACCTTGCAAGCCACCAAATGACATTTAGGTAAACTATTCTTCGTTACATTGAGCATTAGTATTCTGATCACGTTACACTACTTCAGACAAATACAAACCAAATTTGGCAACATTTCAAATGCATCAATGAGCCTTTTTTGTTTGTTTTGATTTGTATTTTGAGACAGGGTTTCTCTGTAGCTTTGGAGCTAGCTCTTGTAACCAGGCTGGCCTTGAACTCACAAAGATCTGCCTTCCTCTGCCTCTCCAGTGCTGGGATTAAAGATGTGTACCACCACCACCTGACTGAGTCATTTTAAATCTTCAGTAGGTAGAGCCGTATCTCTACTTCTGAAAAAACAAGGAGGAAAGAACCTACACCTGAGGCTCACCTCTGACCTCCACAAGCATACACACCCTACTCACACACATAGAAACACACACACACACCCCACAAAATACTTTTTCCAGTGCAGACTAGGCTGGCTTTGAAATCATAGAGATCTGCTTGCCTTTGCCCCATCCCTACCCCGTGTTGAAATTAAAGGTGTGTGCCACCACATCCAGCATCCAACTGTTGATTTTTAAAGCCTGTTGTTTTGATTGTTAGATCCGGATTGATGGAGGTGATTTGAAAATGAAAAGAAGATGATACTGACGTCTGTAGAAGCATATTGTTCTGTATGAGAACAGAGGAGAGCAACAGTGCGTCTGAGGGTGGAGCCTGCATCCAGGCACAGAGGGCTTGAGGGTCTTAAAGGGCAGAAAATGGAATTTTCATTTTGGGGTGGACGGTTCCATCTGTAAATCTGTTTCCTGCAGTCCAGGACTATAAGTGCCCGTGGATATTCACATTGCTACAGTGACCTTCTTCTTGGGAGTTCCCAGTGAGTAAATGTCTGCAGATGTTCCTAATATCTTGGCCTCCTTGTGAGAGTTTCTCAATGCTCCTGAAACACTTCTTATTTCAAGCTGGTTTGTCTTTCAGTGATGACTGAGATTTGTGGTTATAGACCAAATTGGAAGCAAATATTATTTTGAATGTTTGAATCTTTCCATCCATGTCTATGGTACATCTTCCCTGTTACTGAAGTTATTTGAATTTTTTTTTTTTTAGTTTTGCCTGTCTTATGCTGAGCTTTTCTGTAAATATCTTTGTGATTTGGTATTATATTATATATAGGATTTTTTTAAATTGATGTTTCAGTTCTTTTCTTTTATCCATGCCAAAATTATTTCTCGTAATTGAGAACATATCGTATTGTCTCTTCTTCTGTTTGTCTGGGTATTAAAGTACTGTTCCATGATCACTCACAGGCACCTCACGATTCTTACTCTAGTTTAAAATTAAGGTACAGTTAACATGCTTTAAGACCCATTCCTTAGAAGTGCATAGTCTAGGAGTCTGACAAATTTCTATAGCTATGCCATCACAATCAAAACATAGAACAAACAAAACCCAAATGATTACATTCGTCATCATGTTGTAAGGGCATGGGCGTGGCCAGGAGAGATGGCGCAGTTGGAATTTCCCTTGCTGTACAAGCAGGAAAGCTGGAGCTTGATCTCTAGCACCCACAGAAAGCTGGGCTTTGATGACTCATCCTTGTAATTCCCAAACTGGAGAGGCAAACAGAGAAGAACCTCCAGGCCTTGCTGGCCAGCCAATCTCGTTGAACCAACGAGCTCCACTTTCAGTGAGAGATTCTGTCTCCAAAGTAAGGTGGAGAGTGAATGAAGAAGACAACTAGATGGAGCGTGAACGAGGAAGACAAGCGACAAGGATTTCGGCCTTCATATGCATGAGCATGTTTCTACCCACACGCACATGCACTCAAAGAGCGGGGGAGGGAGAGAGAGGAGGAGGAAGGAAAGAGAGGAAGAGAGAGAAATGCACACACACTTATGAACATATACACACATACATTTGCACGCATATACACAAAAGCATAGGACATGAATGGAAAGACCTCTCAACAGTCAAAGCTGGCTCAATTTGAGCAACAAGGTGAAGTAGCGTTAGACAGATATCCATGCAACCCCACTGATATAAATAAATAATCAAGCATCTGCATTAATAGGGAAGAAATGACTCTCAAACAAATACAGGAGCCGGGTAGTTAAAGTATCCTGAAGCAGGAGGTCACATTAGTTCTTGCTCCTTAAGTACACATTGTTGTCTGGATTTCTTTCTAAAGTGTGTTGTAAGGAAAGGGGCAGAAAAAGTCAAGGAAAAGTCAAAGTGAAGTTGAACAGCCTGGCAAATGCTGCCATACCCAAGCACTCTTGTGAAGTGATGATACAAATGTCACCTTTCTTCTGTACTGTCCTTCTCCTATCTCATAACATTTCCAACAGAAAATCAAACTCAGAGAGATGTTAAAACATTCTTAAAATGTGCTCTTTGGCAGTGGAAATATTACTATATCTCTCCTAAGAACAGCTGTATTGACTTTTACTTCAGAGATTGGCTACTTCATAAATATTCCTATGAGTACTTTGCATTTTTCCATTACCTAAGGAAGTTTACATAGCATTTATTTAATAAGTGTTAGAATAAATTATTGAAAATATTTGGGCTTAAGTTTTCTTTGTGTAAAATTTTTAATAAAATAAGCTCTATATACTCAATATTTTAATGCTCTATAGGTTTTCTGTTTTAGTTTAAGATTATTATTATTGTTGTTGTTTTCAAGACAGGTTTCTTCTACATAACAGCTCTGGCTATCCTGGAACTTGCTTTGTAGAGCAGGCTGGCCTCAAACTCACAGAGATCCTCCAGCCTCTTCCCCTAGAGTGCTGGGATTAAAGGCACGCACTACCACCCACCATCACCAGGCATATTTCATGAATTTTATATACCCAAAATTAATTAAATGTTGCTAAACTTTTACCATAATGCCATTCATATGTTATCTTGTTAGTAGTGTCTTAGGGTCTATATGAAATACTTCCTTTTGCTTCTTATATTGTTAATTTATGCATTACCTAGTTTTAATTTCATTTCTTTTAGGGTTCTATTATATTATTTTTTGTAATAATCAACTATTATCCCAAATTTGTCCATGTCTTCCTATATTGTTGTTCTCGTTCTTCTTTCTGCCCACTCTAAGTTGGTTGTTTTCCACTTATTTAGTATCCATTTTGCTGTCTGTATAAAGAGGAATCTTAACCCATTGATTTGTGAGGATATGATACCATTTTATATCCCTTGGAGATGACATTGAGTTGAGAACACTCCCTAAACTTGTCAATACTTGCTACTTTCTGCCCTTCTAACATTGGCCATCCTGAAGAGAGTGAGGTGATAGCCAACTGTGGGTTTTGATTTTCATTTCTGTAGTATCTAGGGACAGTGAGCAAATTCTTCATGTGCTTAGTGACCATCATATGTTCTTTAAAGAAATGTTGATTCAAGGTCCACAAGTCTTGATAACCAGTGTTGAAATCTGACACTGAAGGTATAGTATCATAAGGAAAGACTTTTGAAAGATAAGTAACTCATAAACAAAGAGCATTCACGATGAGATTGGCATCCTCATAAAAGAGACATTAGTAGTCTTAGCTGGGGTCATCTTTGTAGATTCCTGGTAGATTCCCTTGTGCCAGGTTTTACATGACCCGCCCCATTTCCAGTAGTCTCTTTCAGTATTCTCCCCCTCCAGCACCCCTCACCTGATCACTCCTTAGTTTTACTACAACTTGATGTGCCATGTTGTGTTGATACTCATGGGAGACCTGCCCTTTCCTAAACAGAAACAGAGGAGGAATGAATTGGGATGGTGGAAACAGAAGGAGGGGAGTGGGGGAAAGAGAATGGGAGGAAGGGAATGAGCGAAATTGAGACTAAGATGTAAAATAAATAAACAAAAAAAACCTTTACTCTTAAAATAAAAATAATACATTACAAAAAGGGAGAGATGTTAGTGTTAGTGAACTCTTTAGTCCTTTCTCCTATGTGAGGCCACAGAGAAGGTGCCACATGTAATCCAGAAAGGTTGTTCTAGCGCCCAAATCTTCTGGCACCTTGATCTTCAACTTCACAATCTCCATAATGTGAGAAATGAATGTTTGCTTTTACAGGTTGCCCAGTTCATGTTTTTCTGTTACAACAAGACAGAATGTACTAAAGCAAGTACTTTGCACATTTTAAACAAGGTACAGGTTGGTTTTGGTGAGTTCTAGACTCTTTCACATTTTATGTGTATAGGTAATTTGTAGTTTTTCTCTGCATTCTGCAACCGATTTTCGCCCTGAGAATTGTTTCTATTCACATACATAAGTTTTAGTTTGGTGTAGCCCACTTTGAGCTCAACCCCCTTAACAAATTTATATTCATTTTATGTTGCTTTGGTGTTTTGCCTGCATGTATGTCTGTGTGAGGTTATCCTCTGGAGCTGGAGTCACAGAAAATTGTGAGCTGCCATGTAGGTGCTGGGAATTGAACTTGGATCCTCTAGAACAGCAGCAGTGCTCTTAACCATTAAGCCATCTTTTTACTCTTTTTGTTTTATTTTGCTGCATGATCTTTTGGTTTAATCCTTGGGATAGTGTTTCCAACATCAATGTCCTGAAAACTTCCCCTGCTTTTCCCCTCCCCTAGTAGTTTGTTTTGTGTTCTACATTTATGTCTTAATATATTAAGCTATATAAAAAAGTATTGATGTATATGGAGTATACGTTTATGTGTATGGACTATATGGTATTTATGTATATGGAGTAAAGCAGCATCCAGATCATTCCAGGATTGTGCTCTCTTTCCATTCTTCTTTGTAAAAGATCATCCATTTGTCTATTTTATAGGTCAGGCATTCTTGGGATTCATGTGGTCATGTAAACAAGGGTTTATTTTTGAGCTCTCTATTCTGTGGCATTATCTGTAGTCTCTATTTTTTTTCACTGGTGTTATGAGGTCTTAATTACTCTTGTTTGATACTGTTTTAGAAACAAATTTGAAATCAAGGGTTGTGAGGGTCTGACTTTGTTTTCTTTTCTCAAGATTGCTTTTGATTTTTGGATCCCTTAGGATTTCATAAAGACTTTAGGGCTTCTTTTCTCGGTTTCTGAACACAGTCCTTTACAATTATAATAGAAAGTACACAGTTGACTCTGAAGATCATTTAAACAGAAATATTTTCACAATCAAACCTAGAAATGTTCAGTTATTTCTTTTTATTTCTTTTATCAATGTTTGATAGTTTCTGATGTAGAATCTTTCCCTCTTTGGATAAGCTTGTAAGTTTATTGCATATTATTCTTGTTAATATGTAATAAATGTAAATTTATTATTTGTTTCCTGTATATTGTTCTAGTATATGTAAACATAGCTAAATTTTGAGTATTTATTTTATACACTATCACTTTGCTCAATTATTTTGCTGGCCCTAACAATCATATATGTATATATGTGATATAACTGTTTGTGAGAGTGTTTAATTTATAGATGATCTTACACAGTTGATCAAGCCATCAATAAACAGAGATGATTCTGTGTCTTCTTTTCCAGTTTGCACATCTCCGTTGCTTTTTCTCATCAGTTTTTCTGTTTGTTCTTCCAGTTCACATTGATGGTGCTGCAAACAGTTCCTGTTCTGGACAGAAGAAAAACCTTTTGGCCTCCTACAATATAGTGTGAAGCTAGCTTTGAGCTTTTTGTACATGCTGAAGCATCTTATGTCAGCAGTGAGGGGACAGGCACACAAAGACATGCTGTCACTTTCAGCAGCCTGAGAAGTTCTTTACACTTTTAGGGACCTTAACTTGGGCTAAACTTAGATTCATAGAAAACAGTTTTAGGACTATGTAGTTTACGAAGTAGTTTTGGTTTAATAAAAGTATGTTAGTACAGATTTAAGAATGAGGGCTAAGAGAAAGACAGGAACTCAAAAAATAGTAAGACAACAGAAAGTGTAAGCATGGGTTTCTCCAAGGAGAATCTCAGGAAGTAAGGTACACCCTAGTAGGAATATGGGCTCAGTAAGGGAGAGTTATACTGGTCTGAGCTTTATCAACATTCCCTTTGGGAGCTCTATTTACCTGTCTAAAGGTTGTTTAAAAGTTTTCATTTTTTCTCTTTTGATAAGTGAAATTATAAATCATTTGCCTCCTATAGAATAATAATAAGATCAAGTAAAACCAGAAGACACTAGGTTACACAAGAGTTAGTATGTATCCCTTCCCTCCCGGCTTTGGTGACATTTCTAGAGAACTTTAAAGTCTTTCAGTTTCCTTCCTGTCTTTGTTTATTTCTGTTACTAGCTGGTCAAGAGTCTTTATCAAGAAAAATGTATTTACTATTGCCAAATGTTCTTTCTGCATAAATGGAGATGATTTTATGTTTTTCTCCTTTCTCTTAATGTGTTTTATTACATTGGTAGAAAAACATAAGTTAAGACACCATTACATTCTGAGTATAAAGCCTACTTAATTATGGTGTATACTTCTTTCACTGCTGTTAACTAGTGTTTGTATAATAACATTATTGAGGAATGTGAGTTTATAGTTTTAGTTTTAGATGTCCTTGGTTTTGCTCTCTGGGGAATATTGGCTTTTTAGGAAGATTCTTTTGAGAATGACATATGATTATTGGGAAGAGACTTAAGGAAGGATTGATCTTAACTCTTCTCTAGATGTTTAGATTTGCTTGCAAAGGTTCTGGCAGGAGCCCTTTCTTTTGGGGGAAGATTTATCACTGTTTTAAAATCTCCACTGAGATTTAAGCTTACTCGGTTTTTATGATTCAGTCTTTATTGTACCTTTCCAAAATTTGTACATCTCTTATTCCTTATCCAACCACCAGAAAAATAATTTCCCTTTAGTATATAAATAATTTACCATCCTTCTTGTTTTTGTAACATCCATTAAAATGATTCATCTTTATTGTTTGTTTCTTATTTGAGTTGAGTCTTTATCAAGTTTTCAGTCAGATAAAGTTTAGGGATTGTATTGATCTTTTAAAAACTGCACACTCTTAGTTTCATTGATTTATTATCGTCCCACTATTCATCACTATCTGATTCCTATTGTTTACTTCTGCTAGCTTAGAGTTTAGTTTGTTCTTCATATTCCAGTTCCATGAGGTGAGAGGATGGGTGTTGATTTAGTATTATTTTTGAAGCGTTTGCCACTAAGATATAAAGGATACTCTATATATACTCTGTATCTTAGTGGCAAATCTTTCCCAAAATAATAATTAATGATAATAATAGTCATGTATCTTCCCACTTTACAAACTTCTCTTAATTAACATTTGTCTCCAAGTGTTTTAGCTTCTTTTGTGATTTCTGTTTTGAAATGGATTATGTAAGAGAATGTTTGATTTCCATCTCTTTAAGAATTTTCCTGTTTTCCTTCTGTGTCTGGTTTCTGATTTCTAGGAAAAAAAACTTGATTTCAGTCTCGTAAATACTTCCATTTTTTATTTTGTGACTTAACCCATGTACTATTTTGGCACACTTTCCATGGGTCAAGTGTAGACCCAGTGGACATGTGTATTCTGTTAAATCTAGTGTTCTGTCTTCTTCTGCTCTTCTTACTTGATTCCTTTCATGTACAGTGCCACTTAGCTTTTCTCTTATGATGCAGCTTCTGTCTTGTTAGTCTGCATGTCATTTACAATGGGCTATCAAAATGTGATACATTTATTACATTGTTAGCCATTTCTTCTTTATTTTTATCAATCTTTGATATAGTGGGTACTTCCCTTCCTTCTTTCTACTCTTGCATGTCATTAATTTTTAAATTCACTTTATATTTTTTATTTTATGTGTTGCTGTTTTGCTTGCATGTGTATCTGTAAACCACATATGCACATGATGCTATGGAATCCAGAATAGGGCATCCGATTTCAAAGAGCTGGAGTACATGAGTGCTGGGAATTGAACCCAGGTCCTCTGGAAGAGCAGCCAGTGCACTTAACCACAGAGCCAATATCTCTTCATCCCCATTTCATTAATTTTTGTTGGGGCTTATTTTTATTGTTTTCTCATTTCCATGTGCATATATTCTCTAGACATGATCTTTCTAGATACGACTACAATTTTGTGCAATATTTCATAGAGCATGATCAATTCTGACACTTACCATCAATTGCCCATGAAATTCTATTTTGGTATTCTGCTCCTTCCCACATTGTTATTGATCATAAAATTTACTTACTTGATATCTTATACATTCATTGAACAATGCTTATCTACATATTCTTGCTATACATCTGTTTATTATTTCTATAGTTTTCTTTATATTTTAAACACATGTATTATGTTTATCCTTACCTGGAAATTGTATGTTCTGCATGATTTTTTTCTACTACTTATCATCCTTTTACTCAATTAAGAATTTTTCCAGAAGCCAGGTGGGAGTACTACATGCCTTGGGAGCAATTGGGAAGCAAAGGCATGTGGATTTCTGAGTTTGAGGACACCCTGGTCTACAGAGTGAGTTCCTTGACAGCCAGGACTACACAGAGAAACCTGTTTCAGGATTAAAAAAATTTTTTTCCAGAATATCTTGTAAAACAGGTATGGTGTTCTGACTTTGGTGTGTCTAGAAAGTTTTAATTTCTTAATTTTGAAGAATGTTTTGGCTAGATAGAGTATAATTGAATAGTGTTTTCTTTTCTTTTGGTACATCTAATATATTATGCTTGCTAGTCTATGATAGTCCTAAGAACTCTGAGGAGAGTAAGTCAGAAGTTTCTTTGTACATGATAAGTCATTTTCTCTTTCTGATTTTAACTTTTTATTGTCTCATTGCTTTATCAGACTATAATGTGACTTAAGGGTTGACCTCTTATAATTATGAACATTTTTCTGAACTTCTTGAACTTATAAGTCCATTTCTTCTAGGATGTGGGAAAAATATGACCATTATTTACTCAAATAAATTGCGTGTGCCATTCCCCCCCTTTCCTGCTTTTGATCCATGACATGATGGTGTTCCTGTCAATACTCAGTCTTTCTTTTCTCTCCCTCTTTTCTTCTGCAGTGGTGACTGGAAAACTTCAGTGTTTGACCTCTCTGATTTGCTGATTCTCAGACCTTGGGTTTCTGACAGATTCTTTTTCACATTTTTACATCTTTGTTAGAATTCTTGATTTGTTTACTCATTTTTTTCCTGGTTTTGTCTGGTCACTCATTCAATTTACTAAGTGTCTTTGTAATTGTATCTTGATTCTTTGCCATTTTATCTTTCCCTCTTTGCTTTGCGTGCATTGTATTTATTTCTTTAGATATTCCATGACTGTTTTATTATGTGTCTGATTGTTTGAAATTTTGGCATTTGCAGAAATTTCCAGGTCTCCCAGATTTTGCAGTCAGGTTTTCATACATAGAAGGTTTTCTCTGTTCAGCTTTGCTGCATATTCTGTAGGTTTAGCAAGCTGTATCTGGATGAATCTTCACTGGCCTTGTGCCTTTAAGTTCACTGAAAAAGGTCTGTCCATAACCTCTCAGGAGGCGTGGCCTGTGCCTCTCTTTACTGTTGTAACAGTATGAGTAATGTGCAGAACAGTGTTCCTGGCACTCCATCTTGTTCCATCTTGCTGCCTGACTGTGTCACTGCCTACGCCTGTGCACATTTAACTAACCATTCCTAGACCTGCCCAACTTACTGTCCCACTTTAGTCAGTATTTGGATTCAGTCAAGGCAGAAACTAATTTAAGCATCTCCCTTTCCTAGGGAAAGAGGAGAAGTTTGTGGTTCTGACCACAGAAAAGGCTCTGATGATAGGCTGGGGAGTATTACACACTTTCCTAATGAACCGAGTTCATTGGCTTATTCTGTTCTGGGATGCAGTACTTTAAAAAAAACTGGTCTCTGGGTTTCTTAGAGAAGCATTTGCTGTACTTAGTGCAACTTCTATTTATTTTGTGATGGAGGAAGACATTGGTTTTTTTTTTTTTTTACTGTATAATTTTACTCCATTGTAGTTTTCAAGCACTTCATAAAAGCAAAACCATTGTCTTCCTACACTCAGTGTGATGACTCTGAATGGTCTCAAAAACAAAAGAAAAACAAATACCAATGGGGCAAAATTGTGTTCATTCAACCATTCTACCTTTTCACTTCCAGCACAGCATACCATGGATTTCACATGATATTCACTATTTTGCTGTAGAATAGATTTGTGGTGGGTGATTTTGTCCAACTATAGGCTAATGTAAGCATTCTTATTATTTTTCAGACAGGAAAAGCTAACTTATAATTCTTAGGTTATAATACGCTTTAAATGGATTTTCTTTTTCTTTTGAGTAGGGTTTCTGTGTTTAATAGCCCTGGTTGTCCTTAATCTCACTCTGTAGATTAGGTTGACCTTAAACTCACAGAAATCTGCCTGCCTTTGCTTTCTGAGTGCTGGGATTAAAGAGTTTCACCCACTGCATAGCTTTAAATGGATTTTAAATTTACTTTATTTTTACATTATTTGCATTATTCCAATGAGTACATTGGGATTAACTTTATCACATGTTTTGATGTGTTTGTATCACCAATATAGGACCTCAAGAATCACCAGGAGGTGTATCAGCACCTACTAAGCATTGTACTGAGTAAACTGTGCTCTCCAGATAATTTGATAAGGTCAGTGAGGCTGAGACACAAAGTGTGAACAAAAAACAAAACTGGTATTAATATAAATTTTCTTGTGACTTATTATCAAAAAACTAGGTGATACATATTAAAGGTTGGTCAGACTGCACAGAGTTTTATGAACTGTAAGTACTGGTAGATTTAATTTTAGTACAATTGAGAGTTTTTTGTAACATAGAGAAGTATGATGTGACTACCCTTTTGTAAAAATCATTCTGGCTGCAGGAAGAATGACTATAGATAGAGACCCAAGTGAGAAAGAGAGACCAGCTGGGAGGCTATTTTGGTAATGTACAAGTAAAAGTTGACAGTAGTTTAGAGTAGTTGGGGTTTATGCTATAACAAAATGCAAAGTGAATAGGACCATTAGGTGGTGCAGACGTTAGGACTTGATAGATATGGACTATGTAGATGGTTATGAGTGAAAAAAATTATTTCCCTTCATATGGATAGGAATTTTCATGTTTTATTTGATGTTATTCTAAACATCTAAGACAGTGTCTGGCACTGGGGATTGTTGTTGGGTGAAGGAATAGATACTGTCTATGTGGCGTGATTGAGTGGATGATCCTAAATTCTACTAAGAGAGGGAACAGTGATAAACACTGACAAATGGATCTTCTTAGTGTCGTGGAGCTTGATGATCATGAGACTATCTAAGCCGAGTGTTAGTTTATGAGGGGCCCAAACAGTCCACAGTTCATGGGGCAAACAATGAGGTGGCTCAGAGGTTCAGAGCACTCACAGTTCTTCCAGAGGACCTGGTTTAAGTCCTAGCACTCACATGGTGGCACACAAGGCACACAACCAGTAATAACTTCGGTACCAAGGGATCAGATGCCCTCTTCTGGCCTCTTCAGGCATCACACACACACACACACACACACACACACACACACACACACACACAAATAGTGCACATATATATGTATATACACATTTATTTATTTATTTGTAAGGAGAGAGATGGTGTAGACAAAGCAACCATACACATTAAATCAATAAATAAATGAAAGCTTTGAAAACAGTCCTGTAGTTCTGAGAAAAGCTCCAGATTAATGTGCTATGAATTGCCTTCATTCACAGCAACTGAGCCTGTGGGTGAAAAACAAGATCACTTAAAACGTGTGGTTTTAGAAGATGAGGAAATGTGCTTCAAACAAAAATAATCTTAATTTTACATGTTGACTAAAGGGAGGAAAAACAAGACAACCAAATGGAAGGATTTTTCCGGGTTAGGAGTAAAGTGAACAGAGGGTGTTTCTCCGAAAGCCAGAGAAAGACACAACTTCAAGAAAGGAGCTGAAGATGGCCATGCACATGGTTTGTTAATATGTCAATTATTGTAGTGTAAATGTGACATATTTTTGTCTTTTGCTCAAATGCATCTCTATCTCATGATACATTATTTTCTAAAGTAGCGTTGGACCTTAGGACTCATCTCCCCAAAATATTCCTACAAGAGTCCTCCTCTTTGTTGTTAACAGGCTGTATTAGGACAGGACACAAAAAGGTATAGTTCCAGCAGCTGACTTTCCACAAGGAGAAAACCTGCTTCACTGCTTGCATTTGTGCCCCATGAGGCTGAGCAGAGACAATGTTTCTGTCCGTGCAAGAAAGAAGTGCTTTCCCTCAGGGCATTCCTCTGTCTTACCTCCCTGTCTTGTTTCAAAGCGCTTTCCAGGAAGCCCCAAGGCCTGACTCTGTCTGGAAGGCCACAGTGCTATATAAGCCATTCCTTGCATTATATTTTTTTGTGGGACTCCTGCATGCATGTGTATGACTAAGTACAGTTTTTCCCTTTTTAACTGTCCAGCCCAGCTTAATTTGTATCCCAGGCAAAGAACTTAGGAGAGTAGATGGAAGCTATTTCCCCCTTTCCTACAATGGAAACATGCTTAACATGGATAAAGGCATGTGTAAGTTTTTGAAAAATTACTCAAATATATCTTTATTTTTTACTTTTTCTTTTATTGAAAATTGATTCTTGCCACATACAATAATCCTGAGTATAGCTTCCCTCCTCTCTACTCCTCCCAATTCTTCCCTACCTTCTTTCTCCAACAGATGCACTCCATTTTGCTCTCTTATTAGAAAAGAACAGGCTTTACAAACACCAAAGTATTGGTTTTAATTGCCCAGATACTTTGGAATTACAAAAATATTCATTGTCTTGGTGTTTATAAGAGGAAGTGAATTTCTATTCTTTTTCTCACATGGTTTCTCTTCTCTCGTTCCAGTCTCTACCATTATGCCCCTGAAATTTCCATGCTAGTTGAGACTGTAATGCATAAAGGCTAAAAATACTTGCACAATAGCTATTTTTACAATATTCTCAGCTCAAATCATCTGTAGTTCATCCCAGTTAAAGAGAGTGTGTTATTTTAATGAAGAAGATAATAAATGAAGAAATATCCCATAATTAAGTAGGTCTGTTCTCCTGGACTAGTGCTATCCCCTAAGGCCTTGGTGTTCTCTAGGATCCCACAGTGGTAATGGAAAAAAGATTTTCAGTCTAAGAAGATTTAGAAAATGAGCTTTTTTACTTCAACCTAATTATTGATAGCTCACAGAGGCAATTATGTGTTTGTAATTTGCTTTGCTAAATATGATGTGGAATAAACACGTCTTCGACCAAGAAAGAGTTGACTAGGAATGACAGGGATCATATTAATAGTTGAGGAATATTGATCTTGCTCGTCATGTTTGCTAAAGTGTTTCCACAAATATTCCCTTGCTGATCTTTACCATATCTCTGTGGGGACTGTGAAGAGGAGCCATTATCAATATTTTCATTCTACACATGGAGAACCAGACTCACATAAAGTTAAGAACTGCACCGTAGGGGAAATGGGAAGGAAAGAAAAGGAGAGACAGACAGAGAGAGGGGGGAGAGAGGGAACGAGAGATCCTCAAATTCCATGTCCCCTTTCCCAATTTATATTCTCTCTGTTGAGAGTCCATAGACAGGGGCCAAGGATTCTAGACCAAGAAGAATTATAGTACTACCCACGCCTATACAGACATTTACCAGTCATGAAGCCTTCCCTATCAGTAGATGTATTTGTATTATCTTTTCCATTGGCCTGCTCTAGTTTTGTTGTTGTGATGATAATCTAGCTTGAGAATAACATGAGGCAGTTCAGGTCCTCACATCACCCAGACAAGACCTACCTATATGACTCAGGTGGGAAAGAATGATACTGTTTGCACACATTTCTCCGTTGGACTCAGTGTTTGTCTCACAGATTCCTATTTGCATCACTGATAAGATGTCCCTGAATGGATCAGAAGAGATACCTTAGTAATTAAGAGTATATACCGTTCTTTCAGAGGACCCACTTTTCTTCCAAACAATCATATGCGGCAGCTCATAAAAGCTCCAGGGGACTTTGACATCCTCTTCTAGACTCTGTGGGTTCCTGCATTCTTATGCGTATGTGCTCTTCTCTTCTCTGCCCCACACATACACATGTAATTAGTAAAAACCGACTTTAAAGAGAACTATCCTTAGTTGGGAAGAAGATATATTGTAGAAACATGAGACTGCAAACCATTTGAGTGACATGGGGGACCCTGTGGACAAATAGCTGTGAATGGAGGAAGATCCAGTGAGACTGAATAGATCTAAATGACCCGTGGAGGACACCTGACAGAGTCGCTTCAGTGTTTTCTCACCTACTCTGCTATATCTTGTTGCTCATTCCATGTCTAGAACGATGCACTGTCTTTGTCAGTCTGTCACAACATGTGTATCTACATGCTTGTTGCTCGAGGACATTAGATGGAAAGATTGTAGCCAAGAGAACTACTAAAATATGCTCCCATGTCTTCTACTATATCCAGAGACAATTGTCAATATATCCATCCTCATCTTCCCTTTCTACTTTTAATTCTGTCTCTCCTTCTTCTTCAGACAACATAGCTGTAATAGACATTGCTCTCCTCATGTGATCTAAGCTTTTCTTTGTATTTGTTTGCTGTGATAATGTGACTGCCTATTCTCTAATACCTAAGACAAAATTGCCATAGCAACTCCAAACACTCTTCATTTGTCAACATTTGGCAGCAGAAACCATGGGCTACAGTAATCTGGGCTGATAATCGCTTTGGCACCTCAGTTTTTCTTTACCTACTGGTACATATGCCCGAGGAGCTAAAAGAAAGCACAAAAGAGGTGAAGTTTTAATTTCATAAGTAACCAGAAGTAATGTTTAACCAGACTTTCTAACTTGGTAATGTCTAAGAATGCATCGCCAACTTTCCCAAATTATACAACCGGTACTGCCTGGTGATCAAGAAGGGGAGGGTCATTTATCCTCCCTTTGTCCCCAAATACACCTAATTTTTGATATTGGCTTCAGGAAGGAATATTATATTTCAAACTTTCCTCTAAAGAAAGCTGAGAGGTAAGGGTAGGAAGAAAGGGGGGAGTCTTTTGAATTAGCATACAAATACATGCACTTTGTGAGCACTGACCTTTGCTTTTATTTTGGCCCAAATAAATTCTGCTGTTGCTTGTTATGGTAAATTCTGAGAAAAAAAGTTGTATTACAGTAGTGTGTGTGTGTGTGTGTGTGTGTGTGTGTGTGTGTGTGTGTGTGTGTATGTGCACGAGCACACACACACATCAGTTATCTATTTCTGCATATGTCTATCCATCCATGCATCCAAATACAATGCAAAAGAGAATCTGGCAGAGTCTTATGTGCTGGGTATTCAGTCCTTCTTACATTGTGTCTTAAAATGCCCCACTCTTCTAATTTAGTTTTTCCTAGCCACACCCCGAGAGCCCTCTATTGCAGTATCATGATCTAAAATTACATTCCATCCTTGTTATTTCAGGAATTTCCCCACACACATCTGTGCATCTTGCTGAAGACAAACTGTGGGATTTTTGTTGTTGCTTGCGTGTGCTGTGTGGGCTTTCCAAGTGGAGTCCTGATCTGCAACACCTACAGCTTGCTCAGCTCATTCTGATGCTGGGGTGGCTTCCTTCTGTGAAGAAATGTCAGTGAGGTCCTGCAGGCAAGGCTGCTGCCTTCAGAAAGCTCATGAATTTAGTTTGTTCCAGGAATAGACTCTCAATTCCTCTATGCAAGTGAACACTTGGAGTAGGTATATTAGCTGAGGCACCTTTAGAAGATTAAACGAAATGGGTCTTACTGCTAAAGGCTAAACACGCTTTGCTGTACATTAAAATGCTTGGTCTAAACCAATTATAAACAAACATTTCTTTAGTAGCTGCTATATGCTAGATGCTGGATATTTTGTATTCTATGGATGTTTATGGCATCAATTATGAGCCACGAATTTTGTTGGTAGTAGGCAGAAAATAAAGACATGTAAAAAAGATATGTGCAAATTACTAAGGGTGACAGGGCAAGTCATAAGAAACCCTGGTAAGCTAAGAAAGGGTCAGGTAATTAGTATAAATTAGCAATAGAGAAATATGGGTTTCAGATAATAGTGTATCTAAAACTTTGAAGACTCTACAGCATTTGAAACATCAGCAGATTATCCTTGGGTAGAATCTGGGTCAACATTTGGCTGTGGGTCATTATTTCTCTTTCTTTCCTGGTCATTTCTCCAATATAAGCTGTTCTCGGCCCACAGAAAGCCAGTGGCTTTCTGAAGGAATTTGTCCAGCTAACAAACTGAATTTGAAAGCATGCTACCTTTCTGTAGTTGTGCACCCTTGTACTATTTCTCTTCCTTAATATATATTCCTGTGACATATTCCTTTGTTGAATTGAGAAAAATTGCCAGAGTTCCATTCATATCCCTCTCTCTTTGTGACTCATCCTTGTGTGAGAAGCTCTAAGCTCAGCTTCACAGCCTGCTTTGGCATTGCATGCTCGCGAAGATCATTTCAATTTTTGTTATCTATAAGCCATAGATTAGTAATGTCTGTGGGAACTCAGGTGTTAGGTTGACAGTCTACAGGATAAGCCACCTTCACTGGGGGCGACGGACAAGACCTGACCAAACTCCACAGTAGAAAATTGTTAGATTACAATACCCGACAAAGCTGTCATTTTATGGAACATTTTTTTAGAAAAAAAAATCATAACAAAACCAAAAACTTATTAGAACTTTGGACTCATACAGTAATATCGAAAATATGGCAGGTCTCTAACTTTACTGACTTAGTTCTACAGGAATTACTCAATGATGAGGTCTAGAGGAAAGGATTTAGGACAAGAAAAACCACATTGTGTCAGGCTATTTCTGCAGCATGTGGAAAAACAATTTGATAAAATTTGATCTAGCGCCATCTAGTGGTGGATGCCTGATATACAAACGTTCCTAAACTGCCTTTAAAATAAGATTTAATGATTTTGTTATATAAATTAAATATTCAGAATAATGGAATTCATCATGACGTTTTCAGACACATACACATGTGATTTGACCATCTGTCACTCACCTGTCCCCTTTATCAGCTGGTCTTTGCTGTTGGTCCTCTTCTGTAGATTTCCCCATACTTTTTTTCCTTTTCTCTCCTTTTCTTTTGGGTACCCTGCCCTCTCTTAAGGATGGAGTGGGAGGGAGGAGGGTTAGTGGGGGAGCAGGAGGGGAATGGGAAAAGGGGAGGAAGGGTCAATTTTTGAATGGAAAAAGAAAAAAATGTTGCTTTGGATATTCTTGCATGTACTGAGAAAAAAACACTCTAAAACAGGGTTGCAATTATTTCATAACTAGATACTTTTGCTATAAGAAACATATTTCAACTGTTTAGTGTAGTAACAAAAGATATTATAGAAATTACAGTTTCGGCCATGGTGGTGGCAGATGTCTTTAATCCCAGATCTCGGAGGCAAAGGCAGGTAGATCTCTGTGAGTTCAAGGCCAGCTTGGTCTACAGAACCAGTTCTAGAATATGGTTCAATAGCTACTGAGAAACACTGTCTTGAAAAACCAAAAAACAAACAAACAAAAAAGCTTAAAAAACCCAGAAATTATAGTTTCAAAAATAATCCCTAAGATATTCTTCCAATGAATATCAACAATTTTTTATGATAGGGATTCTGTTGTTGCATTAGAAGTGATTTAAAATAAATACTTTATTAATCAGTACTGATACAGATTTATAAAGATGTTATGTTATTTTATCCAATAAACAAGAGTGTTGTAAATGAATTTTGAAAATTTAATGACTTGATTTTATTTGTTTCCAATTGATTGCTGTCTCCAGTTTCAAAAGTAAAGATGAGCAGGGAGTGGGGGAGTGACAGAGATTAGATGGCAGGAAGAATTTGATAGGTAGCTTATAAAAGATTATAGGTAAAGAAAGTGATCTCAGAGCCAGGTGTCATGGCACATGACTTTAGCCCCAGGACTTGGGAGGCAGATACAGGTGGATCTCTGTGAGTTCCAGAACAGCCTGGACTACAGAGTGAGTTCTAGGACAGCCAGAGCTACACAGTGAGATCCTGTCTTGAAGAAGAAGGAGGAGGAAAAAGAGGAGTAGGGGGGAGGAGGAGAAGGAGGAGAAAAACCAAAACAAACAGGCAAAAAATAAAACCAAAATGTAGAGGAGGAAATGATCCCAGACAATAGCGATGCAGATGGGAGGAGAGGCCCATATAGGGACACTTCAAAGGTAAGATGTTCAGAGTTTGATTATTGAGCTATAGTGAACTTAGAAGGGAGGGAGGAGCTGAGGACTTAGGCTTTCAACCAGTGGACTGTACTCTGAATTAGAAAACATTCCTTCCTGCACCCTTGTGTGATTCTCTTCTGAAACCACCATGAAATTTCTGTTGTGCTTGGACACAATCATTTAGCTTGAAAAAAAAATCAGGGAATTTAAGATTTTAAAAATATCTACCCAAGCATGTAAAAAATGTACTTTTTTATTGGCATTTCTAATTTTTATCTTCTCGAGGTATAGACAAATCAAAAGTCCCAATATCAACAATTTCTCTTCCAGACAGAAGACGTTTGTTACAAAAGGGCCACGCTGTGTTTTGAGATCCATTTTAGGCCAAACCAGGTTTCCATCCGTGATGGTCACTTAAGGGTGGGGCAGGGAAGGTCTGGTGGCTAGAGCATTCATGTTGTTTGTAGAGGGAAAGGATAATGGGATAAGCCTGGCCATAAAATAAATCCAAAGTATGGCAACAAATTCAGAGATGCCTCTAATGGCCCCGAGGGAATATTGCACTATTTTCAGCAGAGAAAGTTGGTGATGGTGTGTGTATCTATAAATGTTAGTCAAGCTTTCAAATGTGGAGCAGTCTGAACTGCAGCCTAATGAACGGAGGACAACTAGGAGAGTAAAAGTAGCTGGAAAGGTGGACATCCTCCTGACTCGGTTGACTATGGGTACTGAGATGAGACCGGATGCAACATTACAGTAAAAAAGGATTTGGAAACCTTGTCATGTCTTTGTGGTGATAGATAACAGTTTCAAAAAACAAACAACAAAAAAATATTGGGTCAAAAGTTTTGATGAATGGGTACCACTTTGCTTTTTATTTCTGAGTATGGAAGCATATGGGATTAACACTAAGGGAAACATGGGCATGCTATAGGTTTTGTTTGTTTGTTTGCCTCTGAATGGCCTTCAACCAGTGGCAGTAGAGAGAATGGACAGATAACTATCCCCCCTTCTATTTCCTCATTAATCAACCCTTTTATTCTAGTTTGCTACAGTTTTTTTTTAGTTCCCCAGAAGGATTTAGTACTTACCACTTACAGGGGTACAAACTTTATACTGTACCTCTATTAGACATCCCTCTATTTCTGATGCCATGCCCCACTTTCTGTTAGTATTTATTTTTTCGTCATTGAGTATCCATCTCTGTTTGTTTTGTAAAATCAAATTACAAAGACTTTCAGGGGAATGTAATTTATGCTATGAAGGAAAAAATGCCAAGTTTGGTGGAGACGAGTTCCAATTTGAACTAGTTTTTACACACTTCCTCTTGTTGTTTCATAATCCTGCTTCCAGGAGGACAGCTTCCAAAAGTTTGATTCAAGGTCTGGTCATTTTTTTGCTCATAGTTCTTCTTAGGCAACCAATCTTCTTTTTCTCCGAGTGCTAGATTAGTTATGGATTATGTTGACTTCGTAGGGTAAGATTTAAGTGTATTAAATAATATTTTGATATCTCTTTTAGTTTTTTCACTTATGTAAAGCAAAATTTGTACTACATATGGAATTGTGTCTTCCTAAGATTTGTAAGCTAAAGCCCTACATCCCAACATGCTGTGCTATATTTAAACATCGGACCTTTAGGGAAAGGAGTAGTAACAGTTGGCCAATGTAATGAGTTTAGAACCTTGATCCCATATTGTTGATGTCCACATGAGGGCAGAGCCTCTCCTGAATACCCCTGCAACAGGAGAGGTCCCCAGAGCCTGTGTGAGAACACATCAGGAGGAATCACAAAAAGAGAGTACAGCTGGGACAGAATTGGTTTATATCTGGATCTGGGATGTGCAGCTTAAAAAGAGCAAGAGAATAAATTTCTGTGTGAGCGATAAGGCTACACAATCTGCTTTGTTACATTGCCTAAACTGAGACAGACAGACAAGACAGACAGACGCACACACGCATGCACACACACACACACACACACCCAGAGAGAGAGAGAGAGAGAGAGAGAGAGAACACGGTTATAAAATCTTAACATGGTTTTTCTATATATCCTTACTACTTATGTCTAAATTTCTGTATAATCTTTCTTTTTAGTCAGAAAGCTATTTAAATAAATTAACTAATTAATTAATTTTTTGCCCAGCCCAGTCACAGTTTCCCCTCCAACCCTCCTCTCCACCCAGTCACTGTTCTAATACCACTCCCATACAGCTCTTTTCTCTCCAGAGAAGGCCTTCCATAAATATCAGCCAGCCATGGCATATCAAGTTGCAATAAAAACTAGACACTTCCTCTCCTATTAAAGCTGGACAAGGCAACCAAGTAGAATGAAAGGGTCACAAAAGCAGGGGACAGAGTCAGAGACAGCCCCTGTTCCTACTATTAGGAGTCCCACAAGAAGACCGAGCTACACAACAGTAACACATGCACAGAGGGCCTAGGTCAGTCATGCAGACTCGGTGGTTGGTGGTTTAGTCTCTGTGAGCACCTATATATTTTTAGTTGTTGCTGCTGTTTCGCTCAACTTTTTAAGGATTCTTTGTGAGCTTCACAACATTCATCCTGATCCCACTCATCTCCCTATTCTTTCATATCCACCTTTCATCACTGCAACCTCCCTGTCAAAATAAAGTAGAATTTTAAAGAAATACAGAAAGCAAAACCAAAACAAACAGATAAAATAGAACAACAACAACAAAACCAAACCAATCAACAACCAATCAAACAAACAAAAATGTCTTGGCATGGAAGCTGGATGTGTGACACAGTGAGTCACACAGTATACTCTTTAGTTCACACATCTTTACTTGTAAGTGTTCATTGCAATGGTTATTGGTCTAGTTTGAGACCTTGGGTTTCTGCTACACCATCAAAATCGGGCATGAGTGTTGTAAGGAGGCCACTTGTTGCTTCCTGGCTGCTCAGTCCTGAAATAATTACATAGAAACTATATTATTTATAACACTGCTTGGCCCATTAGCTCTAACTTCTTATCAGCTCACTCATATCCAAAGCTAACCCATCTCTATTAATCTGTGTATTGCCACATGGCTGTGGCTTACTGGGTAAAGTTCCGTCTGGGGTCTGTCTCTAGTGGGGGCTACATGGCTTCTCTCTGACTCTGCCTCCTTTCTCCGAGCATTCAGTTTAGTTTTTCCTGCCTATCTAAGTTCTGCCCTGTCAACAGGCCAAGGCAATTTCTTTATTCACCAATAGTATTTACAGCATACAGAGGGGAATCCCACATCACAGGAGAGCTGGAGAACTGGCCCTACTCCTTGCTGCCTTCTGCGATGGGTGAGCTAGCTGGGGCAGTGCTGGAGAGCTTGTCCAGGTAGTCCAGATAAGGAAACTCTGGCAGGCTGACCAACTCAACTACCACCCAGGCCCAGAACCAGGGCAATGAGTTCACCTACTCCAACATCCACCTTTGTCTATGAACTGCTGGAACATCTGAAGACCCAAAGCTGCAGGATCTCTATGACACAAGGCAACAACAGGATAGCCAAGAGGAGCCCCTTTCTATTTTTAAAAGAAGGTCTTCTGGATGCTGGATGTTCACTACTTTACATATTAGATTTCTTAACTGTCTTGTACTCGGTTTTCTCATATGTGAGAAAATGGCACTAATGTGTTTGCTCATTGGATTGTTCAGCATGTTAAACACATTTACCATGATAAAGCCTCAAACATATACATGCATTCTTTTGTCACAGATTCTTATCTTTCCTACAGTTTACATGATAATAATCATATTCCCATTACTCCCTTATTCTTAGTAATACAGCCTTTTTTCTGTCCTTGTTTCCATTTTTTCCTATGGCAGATTGAACTCCACACGCATGTTATTTCTCATAATGAGTAGCCAAACAGACTGTCCATTGAGGCTTCTACTAGATCAATTGACTATTGATTCAATTTTATCCCTAGGCAACATATTTTGGGAAAAGCATGCTGTGGGTGCAGTTTTTGGACTTATTTTCCAGGAATAAAAGCCTCAGCAAACAATCTTCTGCTTTGTTCTGGGACTCATGCAAGTCTAAAATAGCACACATATGTTTTTTCTGCATTTTCCCATCTTGTCACATGCTGTGTTTAAGCCTGCAAATCTTCATCAACTTGGCATTGACACTGGGTACAGTTTTATATGCTTAGAAGTAATAGAAAGAAAGAAGAGCAATTGGAAAGAACATTAAAAGAGATGGGTTATCAGAAGAACCACATAAAACAGAAAAAAAGGAAATGGATGAGCTTTGAATTAGCAGCTGTTTCTGATCACAGCCTAGCTCATGGCTTATGAGACCTTATTTTAGGATGTTTTTCTAAAATGACCACTGGGGGGCATTGCCAGTCAGCAGAGATGGAGGTTTCTAGTAAACTGTAAGCCTGAGGAACATTGAAGCCATAGAAGTAAGATGCAGTGTTATGGGATTCTGCAATACTGGAGCAAATATCAAGCACTAATCAGTAACTAAATATTTCAAGGATTTTCCTGTATCTGAGACTGACCTTTAAAAAAAAAAAGAATTATAAAATGTGGTAAGGGTTTCCATAGCTTTTATTTTTTGCTTGGTTTGCTTCTTTTAATTGCTTCCCAGGAGCATGGGCCTTCTATCAATAAAATGGTGTGTAGTTCCTAGCAATTTACTATACATCAAGCTTCTAAAATTCTCAGTTTGGAATTTTAGAAGCTTATGATGATGAGTGATCTTACTCATCAAAGATAACATAAACATGTCATTGGAAATGGAAAAAGTCTTTCGAAAGCAAACTATTTAACATTTTACCATATCGTATTAAGTTGATTTAAAGTGTAAGCATATATGTGAGTTACTTGAGACCTGATTTGCTGAAGCAACAAATGAGCCAATTATAATAGTGGCAAGGTGACTATTAAGCTTATATAGTGAACACAAATGTTTTTGAGCACTCTGAGGCTGGCCCTCTTTAAAAGCCTTCCACAGTTCAATCTCAAATCCACCCTCTCTTCCTTTTCCCTGGACCGGGAGAGACAACACAGATTTGAATGTGTTTTAATGTGCATATGTATATTATCTGTGTAAACTGATTTAGATTTTAACCTCAATTCCTAATAAGCCAAAGGCAAACAGTTCTTTTAGACTTGGTGGTGATGTGGGAGTCCCCTCTGTATGTTGTGAATACCATTGCTTAATAAAGAAACTGGCTTGGCCTGATAGGGTAGAACAGAGCTGGGGGGGAACTAAACTGAATGCTGGGAGGAAGAAGTTGGAGTCAGGGAGAAGCCATGTAGCCCTGCAGGAGACAGACAGATGCCAGAACTTTACCCAGTAAGCCACTGCCACATGGTGATACACAGATGACTAGAAATAGGTTAAATTAATATGTAAGAGATAGCCAATAAGAAGCCAGAGCTAATGGGCCAAGTAGTGATTTAAATAATACAGTTTCTGTGTGATTATTTTGAGTCTGAGGTGCTGAGGAGCAGGGAAACAAACAAGCAGTCTCCTTCAACAATTGGTGCACCAACGTGGTGGACTAAATCCACATACAACCTGTGAGGGCTTGGAAAGAAATTCTAGACACTAAAAAAACAAAGTTTAGCTACATTTCTTTTTCCAGATGAGCGTTGAATGCTGTGGCTCCTATAAGAAATGTTTTCCTGATTCAGTAGGAGCAGAAAAAAATGCTGTACTCTTTTGAAATGCTGGCTTTCTGGGCTGTGCTGCCAGTGCAACCTCCAACAAGGTCTGGCTATGGAGCATTTAAATGGGGTTTGTGAACAGGGTGCTACAATTTGCTTAATGACAACTTAGACTGGCTGTGTGCCTATAAATGGGAGAATGCACATGGCTCTCAGAGGCAGCAAACAGCTCTGTCATCCTGGTCTAGACGGGGCAAGCAGGTAGTACTGTATTTCCCCTAGCAAGGGTGCCACTTAAGTTCATAAGAAGGGCTTAGCATTTTAAGAAGTGCTTCTGATCAGAAAATAATTACAGATACAGATACAGATAAAAAAGATCTCTAAATGGGTCACAGTGTTAGTTAAATGTAAGTAGGCTTGGGAGAGAGAAGAAAAAGAGTACAGAGAATTATAAAAAGAAGTAAATGGTTTAGAAAAAAATAAAGCAAAGTTTTTAAAGAGACAGAGTACACACAGTCATAGATTAAAGAAGTAAAGATAATAAAATACATATTAAAAAGTAATAGAGTATAAAATAAGCCACGTAAAGATGGAAAATATACAGAGAGTCTGGATTATGCATATTATTGTGTTTTCTTTGAATTTTTTGACTGTGAAGGAGCTAAGTAACCAACATATAAACTTTAAAGGTATTTTGTCTTCAAAATTTGGGTCTAAGGATATGTTGGTTTGGAAAAGAGGTTCTTCTTTTGTTTCCACAGAGGATGAGAACTTGTGGAATACTTCCAAACTAAATACTTCCAAACTAAATGTGGTTTGGAAGTATTCAGGGGGACCAAGGCCTTGAACACGCCTCAAAAATTACTTTGCCCAATAAACAGCAGGAAGCATTATGGAGAAAACTGCCCCCATCTTCCCAAATATTGTTTAAAAATGTTTGTTTACATTTAAAGAGGGATATGCTATAGAGGTTTGTATTGGTATGGATCTTTGTTTATTGATAAAAATTTAAGTTCAATTTTGTTACACTATGTCTATGTATATTTCTGCTCTTGATTAAAGTATTGTTTTAATGCAGTTCATTTGAAAAAGTAATATATATTTGGGAAATATAGGTTAATAGATAATCATCTATAATAGTCAAGCTTGTAGTCATGTTAGTTAGGTTTTCTAGATATATAGAGATATATTTCAGTTAGGTATTCTTCAAATCTTTCAGAGACCTTCAGAATATGGCATTTAAAATGTTTTAAGAATTTAGGACTTTTCAACACAGAGAGACACATTTGCTCTTGGAAGTACCAATTACTTTAAGAGGAAGCCTCATGGAGTTAGCTAACCATTTGGGCATGAGACTGCTCTTGCCTGGACTGCTTGATGGTATGCTGTGTGAACTAGACATGCAGGACCCACAGATAAATGACTGATGAACTTGCCTAAAGGTGATATGATCCTTTGGGGTTTCTGTTTCATGAAAGAGTCTGCTAGACATTCTGCAGGACACAGAAGAAAATGACTGAAAAACTGCCAATATAGGCGGAACTGTCTTTGGAATTTCCTGCTTCATGAAAAGTCTGTTGGATATTATGGGCCTGTAGGCTCAAGATGGATGCCCCAATGATACAGAAGAACTTTGGGTGACTGTCCAGGCAGTGAGATGTCTATGCCATTTCTAGAGTTTTGGAAGTTGCTTACAATGTACTTCCTGCTTACTTTGGCAATATTATATCCTTCTGTGGTCTTTGATGGAGTTGAAAATTTGAAGTTATTGTTTTCTCTAGTTCTGATAAAGGAACTTTATTTCTTGCTTGATAACTGTTTTATGTAATTTTACTATGTTAAAGTTAAAACTTTCCTTTCCATTTAAACAGAAAAGGGGATGTGATGTGGGATTCCCCTTTGTATACTGTGAATACCATTGGTCAATAAAGAAACTGGCTTGGCCTGATAAGGTAGAACTTAGCTAGGCAGGGAAAATTAAACTGAATGCTGGAAGCAAGAAGGCTAAGTCAGAAAGAAGCCATGCAGCCCCACTGGGAGACAGACAGATGCCAAAACTTTACCTTGTATGCCACAGCCACGTGGTGATACACAGATTAATGGAGATGGGTTAAATTAAGATGTAAGAGTTAGCTAATAAGAAGCTAAAGCTAATGGACCAAGCAGTGATTTAAATACTATAGTTTCTATGTGATTATTCAGGGCTGAGCAGCTGGGACAAACAAGCAACCTCTGACAACATGGTGTGTCTGACTAGGTACTGTAGCTTACCTTCTCGGTTTCCTTAGATTCTCAATAGATGTGCACACTGCAGGTTACCTAAGAGCTTTTCACTTGGCTCCCAGCACTACATCATTCTAAACTGCCTTTGAAATAAACAATTACTCCCTGAATTTTCCTTTCCTTTCTTCTCAGGTCAGGACAGAAGGTGATTAGGGATTGGATGTAGATTATATTTTCTTCTGTGCTGCCTCACTGTCTAGTGATCTTATTTAACTTTTTATCAATGATTCTAAGTTTGTTACTTCAGACTGTATTTCTCCCATACGCTCTAAATTATCATATTCAAATATTTTCTTTACAGGTCTACTTGACTACCTAGCATACACCCAAGGACTGAAGTATCCAAAATTAAATGGTTGCTCTTTTTTCAAAATGTTTTCTCGTCTCAGCTGACAACAACTTCTAGCTATTCAGGGAAGTGCCAATATTTCTTTCGTTCTTCTCTTTTCATTCCACCCTATCTTAAACTCATAATCTGATCTTCAGTTGCTTCCAGAGCTGATATTTCTCATGTCCTCTTTGGATATCAGATTGCAGACTGTTTTCCTTACTCCCAAGCCCCTTAACCAGATGGCAACCAGAGATAAGGCTTGGATTATAACCCCTTCCCTATGTGCAGTAAGCAAGACAAACCAGAGAGGTCTTAAGTGGAGAAACAGAAATGATGGAGATTCAAAAAGAAAGTGTTGCATAGCTAGCTAAAACTGCGTAAGTACCCATATGGGATGGAAGGGTGGACAATATCCAACTGGCAAAAGCAGAGTGACCTGAACACAGCACTGCATGCATTTATAATGATCTTTATAGTGGACAAAGTATTTTTAAATGCTATTTTCATTGGTCCTCAGCCGTTTCTGTCTGTGTAGAAAGAGAGATAAATGAACTGGGTGTCTATGCTAAGGAACATGTTCAGTATAAGGTGTTTGCATAGAAGATTACATCTTCAGAATTTTAAGGTGCAGGAAACTTTTACTGGGATTAGATGTCACACTGAAAACCATTGAGGTTTCCACTGGCAACTGAGAAGAATACAAGCGACAAACTAAATGCTCACAAAATCAAAACTACTTCACTTGAAGTAATAGCCTTTATGTTGAGATTAAATTCACTGCAGTATTTGATGTCAAAATATCTCATATAACAACAATGATATTCACAATTGTCTTAAATGGGCCAGAAGTTTGCGTTCTTAGTTTTGAAATTGCTATTGTCTGTAATACATGACATTTGGGACCCATTGAGATTAATTTTTGTATCATATAGGTAAGAGAGTCTGGGGACGAGGCTGTACTCTAATCAATGTGTCTTCTAGCCAGCATGCTTGTTTTGAAACTTACCTAAGACAATTTGAAGTGAAGTGCAAATACAAAGGAGAAAGGCTAGAAGTACATCTTCTCTGCAAATGTCCCCTGTACATAATGCTTTTTCTGGCTTTTCCTTCACTAGTAATTGAGACTACAATACTCCAGCAGCACAATACACATTCTTACTACATTGTTAGCTGAACAGTAGTGCTCACATCACTAAGCAGTTCCAAGGCAATGATGGTTTCATTTTAGAAAATTGTTTTATTCCCAGGAAAATGCTCTTGAATATGTCACAATCATCTTGTTTTTAAAAGTGATAGCAGCACAGGAATATTGACAATAGCAAGGGAAATTGGGTCAGAAAAAGGAAAAATAGAAATATACGTTTTATCCACACATGAACTTGATCAGGAGGCAAAGATTACCAACTAACGACATGCTGTGAATTCAGAGATGAAAGATGAGGTAATCAGGTGTGCTTGCCAAAAATGAGAGCAGGAAAGATCATGGTTAATGTGAAAACCTGTGGAGCGTGATGAGAAGACTGAAATACCTAATTTTTTGTGGTAGGGATCATGTCATCATCCTCAAAAAAGTAGATTATTTCATAAGGCTTGGTATTATTTCATAAAGTTTATTAATAACTTTTATAGTATTTTTTTACAGAACATTGGTATTCTCTTAGGGCTAAGGATTGGTTGCTATGTACAGGGCTTACTGTGAAATAAAATTGTATTCAAAATTATGGGAAAATTCCTAAATATCTAAACTATCAAATAATAAATGATTTTTTTGGGATAAGTATTCCTTTCAAATCAAGAAGTAGTGACTGAAAGATAAATTTTTAATAGGAATATTAGGGAGAAAAGTCATATTTTGGATAGGAAAGGGGTAAGAATAAGGTCACCCTCCAATTCTTTCCATACCTTAATATAATTGGATGGGTGTTTCTAGTATATGCTGTTTACGGTAGATCTATTGTGTCAAAGGAGTCTCCCATTTATTAGGTTTCTAAAAATGCTGTGCAACTAGAGAAAATAACTAACCTTAGATATCTTCTATCTATTTTAATCTCTTCGAAGATCTTATGGTCTTTGTTGAAAGAGAACAAATGAGCAGTGTGTGCTTATTTCAGATATGGCTCTTCTATGTGCCCAGGCAATACATTGTGTAGCTCATTTTGAAGTTGGGGTTTCCCTCTGAGAGTTTCTGCAGCAGTGTCTTGTACCTCTCTACACATGGTCAGTGTGGTTCATAGACCCGAATACAATGCTGTGTTATGACGACTGAGGCCAAGTCCTTTCCAGGAGACCATCTTAGCAGAGCAGCATGGCACTGTTGGCATGAGAACTGCGGCTGTGGATTGGATGTTTCCCAGCTTCCAGGAAGCATTCCAAGTGCTTTATCTCAGCTGGCCCAAACGCTTCTCAGAGGAACTCTATGCGCCTTATGCTAATTCCTTCTGAATTCAAGAATGATTCCTTCGAGGTACAGAAAATTGGATCAAGGTCTCAAAACTAGTGAGGGAGGGAGCTCAGACTTAACCTCAGAATGTCTAAGATCCAAGTCACTTCTTCCTGATCTTTGGGATGGATTGCAGCTCTTCCATTTCCACATAAGATTATGGAATTCACATTTAGGGAAAGAAATAAAGAAAATCTAACATGAGTCAGTGGATGGGGTAAAAAGATTGCTACACTTAAAATCATGATGTGGAATTTCTGGGTTCTGACTTACTGCAATTTGCTCAAAAATTTAGGCTACTTTCCATCTGTAAAATACAGATTGATTTTATGCCATTTAGTTCAATGCCCTTTATTTGCTCATTTCAGGCATTTAAAATCACCCTTCCATATATGATCTCATCTAAGCTGTCTGGAAATTCTTTAGGAAACTTGAGAGTGGTGACTTCATAGCAACCTCCACCCACATTTGTCACATCAGCAGTAAGAATATGAAGACTCCACAATCAGTGTCTCTTCCTAGTAGAGGTTCATGCGTGATTTTATGCATGCAAAACACTTCTGAAGTGTAAAGCTGTTAATATTAACTTCAGAGACTAATGTGCCACTCAGTGGTGGTTTGATGGTGCTTTCGGCATAAGAAGGCTGAAAAGACGGATTGGGAATGAATTTGAAGGAGCCAAACTAGCTTAGGTCAAAATCGTGCACATTCTTAATTAATTTTGTTGCATCCCTTTTACAAATGGAAACTTGATGGAGGACTATGCTGCTTCCCTGTGAATTCCTTAATTGTAAAATGAAATGATAAATATTTGAACAGCTGGGATTGTAAAATAGGAAGCATGCAACACATACACACACACACACACATTTCCTTCAGATCTGCTGATTGGAGCTGTGCCACAAATAAGAATGCCTAGGTAGCATAAATATAGTTCAGCTGTTTAGTTGGATGCTTAGCATGGTGTAACTGTCTCTATGGGAGGCTTACTCCAAGAGAGAAAAGAAAAAGAAAAAATGTGAACAAACCAGATTTCATGATTTATTGTCTTGGAATCATTTCTGAGATATTATTTTCCTTCAGGTACAAACACTTTTGCAACAATTGAGGAGTACTGGAAAGGAGTTGGGGTGGGCTCTTTGCTGTGCCCTTGGCCCTTGAACAAACCTTTGGTTTCTATTTTATCTCTGTGTACTTAAGAAACCTGAATAGAAGGATTTGCAATTTCTTATTTGATTTCTTTTTAAAGCACATGTTCTATAAATATATACTATTGTGTAGGGCTCCTTAATCCAAATGCAGTCACTGTAAATCCTTTCATTGATTATAAATTTGAAATCTGAGAGCTCAGCTCTGTTAGTGTTCTGGGAAGTCACTTGAAAATATATAGTGGTTTCAACTTCCCCATTGTCTGATGGAAGCCGAGGAGTGATCTTGAATTCTTTCTTTCCTTGCTAGTTCCTGAGAGGTGGGTGGGTTGTCCACTGTCATACTGAGTGGTATTACATAATGTAACATCTGCTAGAATGTAACATCTGGAACCAGAGACCATCACCACAATTTTACCTTGTCAATGACATGGAGTCTTTACAGACATAAAGAGAATATATGTTAAAAATCAGAGCCAATATTACTTGGTCATATAATTTTGACTAAAACTTTCAAATAATATGCTTAACCAGAGAGCCTTATTCTGACTTTCTTAGTTTCACATGCAAAATAAATTTCATATTCTGTATTTCTCCCTCATATCCATGGCTTACATTCTAGTCTTCCAGGACATTACACCAAGGCATCCTCCCTGAACACTTTACACTTAATCTTATCACACAAAGTATGTAAAGCCAATAAGGACCTGCTGCAAACACAGCACCTCCCCTTCTGGGCTTGTGTTTTACAGGTCCAGAACATCAGAGGGTAAATATACAAATCTTTAAAGTGGCCCACAGGCCTGATAACTGAATTCTACCGAAATTTCCAGCGTTATTATCTTTTGTAATTATTGTACATTACTGTACTGTAGCCATAATATACTCTTGATAATGCCAAGGGATTTACTTTTTCTACTACATTTCTGGCCTATTTTGTCTGCCTTGAATGCTTTTCCTATCACAGCTGTGCCTTGCTCCTTCATAACCGTTCTTCAGAATGCAACTTCAGTCTCTACCAAGGAAGTCAGGAATAACTTAAACCTGAGGCTATTTCAATCCTATATTATTCCTTTAGGGTTTACTTTTTCTATACACAGTTTCTGGGTATGGAGTTTTCAGACTGCTTTATGTTATGATACAGGTTTCAGATGATTTTTTAATTTAAAATTTATTATATATAATTATATAGTTGAAAAATATATTATATATTTATCTACATGTAATGAGCTTCTTTGAGTAGGTTGACATTTGTCATCATAAAAATATTTTGTTTTGATAGGATTCCAACAGTGGAATTAAAATATATTTCTAGAGTTCATAAAGTTGCAATGAGGGAGGAAGGGACCAAAAAGCACCATGAGAATGCTTACATGTCCACCAAGTGAGTTTCAGGGTGTGTACCATGAGAAGACTTTGAAATAGAGCATCTCCATGGGTATGAGTGGAAAAGAGCATCACTTAATGCTATACTGGCCAGTGTGCTGTGAGGCAAACTCCAGAGTGAGCATGCTCAGAATAAATGAATGACCAGAAGCAGGCACTTTTCATTAGGTTTCTACCTAATTACTTAGAATTCAGCAGGATGAATGACTGAAGGATGAGTCTGTTCAGTGTCATTTAATTTGTGAGGACAGATAAGTCTACAAAAGTTCAGATGCCAATCTCTGCCTCTGCTGATCTTCTAGGGACTTTTACGGAGATTGTTTTTTCATTCCTGCCTGCACGGACACTAATAATTACACAGAAACTGTTTTAATTATAACGCTGTTTGGCTAATGACTTATGCATATTCCTAACTAGCTCTAATACATTAAATTAACCCATTTCTATTAGTTTGTGTATCACCACAAGGCTGTGACTTACCGGGTAAAGTTCTAGTTCTGGCATCTGTCTCCTTCAGCAGCATCTCTTTGACTCCTCTACTCTCTCTATATATCGCTGTTTGGATTTCCTGCCTGGCTTTACTCTTATAAGCCATTGACCCAAACAACTTTATTCATTAACCAATAAAAGCAACACATATTCAGAAGGGCATCCCACATCATTTTCCCTTTTCTGTCTAATTAAAAATTAAGGTTTTTAACTTTAACACAGTAAAATTACATATAACAAAGCATTTATCAAGCCAGAATTATAGCTACAATATTTAGTCCATTTAGATTTGCCAAATTAAGGAAAATGCTCTGTCATCTATCCTATCTTTGTGGGTCTAGAGTTTTATTTTAATTTATCCTTTATCATACCTAAAGAAAAATGTAACTATCTGTCTTCAACTCCATCAAAGACCCAGAAGGATATATTACCTAAGTAAATAGGAAATGCATTGTAAGCAACTTCAAAAGTTCTACAATTGACAGAGACATCTGGCTTTCTGGACAGTCACCCAAAGTTTTTCTGTAATGTTGGGGCATCCATCTTTAGCCTAGAGGTCCATAGTATAGCCTACATGTCAATGGCAGACTTTTCAGTGAAGCAGGGAATTTGAAGATCTGTTATGCCTTGTACTGGAAAAGTTCGAGAGTTCTTCTGTGTCCTGCAGAATGTCTAGTAGTTTCTTCCATGAAGCAGAACTCTAAAAGACCATCTCATCTTTTAGAAAGTTCAGCAGTCACTTTTCTGTGGGTCCTGCATGTACAGTTCATACAGTATACCATCGAGTAATCCAGGCAAGAGCAGCTTCTTGCCCAAATGGCTAGCCTTATCACATTGAAGGCAAAATCCAGAAGGAGTTTCTTCAATGTCCATCGACCTCTCTGAAGTAATTGGTATTGCCAGAAGCAGGCCTGTCTCACTGTTGAGAAAAGTCTAAGTTTTTAAAACCTTTTAAATGTCATATTCTGTAAGTCTTTGAAGTGTTGAAGATTATCTATCTAACTGAAATATATCTCTGTATATCTATTAAAACAAACTAACATAACTACAAATTTGCCTATTATAAATGACTATTAATCTGCAAGTTTAACTATACATTACATTTTTAAATGTGCTGCAGAAACACAATACCTAAACAAGAGTGGAAATAGACATATACACAGTGTAACAAAATTGACATTAAATTTGTATCACTAGATCAAGATCCAAACCAACGCAAAGTATTCATCTCTATATTATATTTCCCTTTAAATTAAAGAAAACATTTATAAACAATCACTTTGGGATTTGGGGCACAGTTTTCTCTAAACTGCCTCCTGCTGTTTGTTGGGCAAAGTATTTTTAGGGTTCACAGAGACCTTTTGGGAGGTCTTGTTCCATCAAATCACATTAGCCTAGAATGAATCCACAGGTTCTCATCTTCTGTGGAAACAAAAGCAGAATCTCTTTTCTAAAGTAACATATTCTTAGACTCAAATTTTGAAGTCAAGATACTTTTGAAATATATATGTTGCTTTAATTTAGCAGCTAATACAATGACATGTGTCTCTGTAGTTAGTTCTTCATTCATAGTCAAAAAATTCAAAGAAGACACAAAAGTATACATAATCCATACTCTCTGTGTATTTTCCATCATTATGTGACTTTTTAAACTCTATAATTTTTATTATTTATTTTATTATCTTTATTCCTTTAATCTATGACTGTCTGTACTCTTTCTTCTCTCTCTCTTAAGCCTATGTATATTGATCTGACACTGTGACCAATTCAGAGGTCTTTTTCTTTTTTTTAAATCTGAATCTGTCTTATCGTGTATCTGTAACCGTTTTCTGACCAGGAGCACCTTTTTTAATATGCTAATTGGGCATGGCTAGGACCAACTCTGCTGCCCTGCCTGTTGGCTCCACCCAGTCCAACATGGCTGAAGTATGTTCACTGCCTCTGTGAGCCATGCTCACCGCCCCAGCTCCAAGGATGCAGTAGGTCTATGTCACCACTAAGCAAATTGTAATATACTGCTCACAGACCCCATTCAAGTACAGGACCTCCTGAAAGAGCCAGAGTTTGTGCTGCCAGCATGAACCAGAAAGCTGTCTCTCAAAAAGCCACACAGTTTTTGCTGCTAATGCTAAGTCAGAAAGCCTTCTCTTAAAGGAGCCCTACTTGTGCTCACCACCAGCAAACAGAGCCTATCTGAAAAAAATGTGGCTAACAAGAAGCTCCAATTGATTCATTTTTGTGGGTCTAGAAACCTTTCCTTTTTCTTAAGCTTTCTTAGGACTTATATGGATCCATGCCCCAGGCAGAAATTGTGTTTTGTTTCCTGCCAGCCCAGATCTGAATAGTCACAAAGGAACTAAATTAATTACAACTCTGCTTGGCCTATTAGCTCAGTTGTATTACCACCTAGCTCTTATATCTTAAATTAACCCATTTCTATTAAACTGTGTATTGCACTGAGACTGTGGCTTACCAGAAAGTTTCCAGCACTGTCTTCCTCCTTTGGAAACAACATGGCATCTCTTTGACTCTGCCTACTCTCGTCAAGCCTGGCTATATTCTGTCCTCCCATAGGCCAAAGCAGCTTTTTTATTAACCAATGGGTAATAAGACATATTTACAGTATAGAGAGGTAATCCCACATTATCTCCCCTTTATGTCTAAATAAAAAAAGAAGTTTTTAACTTTAACATAGTAAAATTACATATAGCAAAACAGTTATCAAGCAAGAATTACAGTTACAATATTTAGTTTATTTGTATCTGGCAAAATAAAATAATATATACTATTATCTAGTTTATTTTTGTGAGTTTAAAGTTTCATATCTAATTTATCTATTATCATAACTAAGGAAAACTATAACTATCTGTCCTCAACTCTTCAAAGACCTATGAAGGATATAATATTACCTAAGTAAATAGAAAGTGCATTGTAAGAAACTTCAAAAGTTCTAGAATTGATAGAGACATTTGGCTGCCTGGACAGTCACCCAAAATTCTCTTGTAATGTTAGGGCATCTGTCTTCAGCCTACAGGTCCATAGTATCCGGCAGGCTTTTCCATGAAGCAGAAAATTTGTAGATCTGTTCTGCCTTATACTGGCAAAATTTATCAATTGCTTTCTTCTGTGTCCTTCAGAAAATTTTGCAGACTCTTTTATCAAGCAGGAACCCTGAAGGACTGTTTCACTTTCTTTTGGCAAGTTCAGCAGTCATTTTTCTGTGGGTCCTGCATATCCAGTTCATACAACATATCATTAAGCAATTCAGGTAACAGCAGCTTCTTGCGCAAATGGCTAGTCTTGTCACATTGATGGCAAATTCCATAACAAGTTTCTTCAATGTCCATCAACCTCTCTGAAGTAATTGGAACTGCCAGAAGTAGACATGTCTCACTATCAAAAACAAGTCTAAATTCTTAAAATATTTTAAATGCCATATTTTGGAGGTCCTAAAGTTTTGAAGATTATCTATCTAACTGAAATATATCTTGTATAACTAGAAAACATAACTAACATGACTACTAGTTTGACTATTATAAATGACTATTAATCTATAACTTTTAATTATACATTACATTTTAAATGAGTTACACAAATACAATACCTTAAACAAGAGCAGAAATACATATACACAGTGTAGCAAATCGACCTTACAGTATCAATAGACCAAAGTCAATACCAATGCAAAGTATTCATTTTTATACCATGGATCTCTTCCCCTCTTTTTTTTTTTTAAGAGATTGATGGTGTCCATTTAACCATTTATAATCAACCCCCTTTAAATGAAAACAAACATTTATAAATAATCATTTTGGGGAGTTTGTGCATAGTTTTCTCCAAACTGTTTTCTGCTGGGTTTTTTTGGGGGGGCAAAGTATTTTTGGGTTCATGGAGATCTTTTGGGGGGATCTTGTTCCATCAATCCAATCTGGAAGAAATCCACAGGTTCTCATCTTCTGTGGAAACAAAAGCAGAACCTCTTTTCCAAAGTAACATACCCTTAGACTCAAATTTTGACGTCAAGAAACCTTTAGGTTGGTTTAACAGTTCCCAGAATCAAGTATCTCTCTTAGTCAAAAGAGTCAAAGAAATCCAAATAATTTTCACAATATATACTGTGTATTTTCCATCTTTATGTGACTTATTTTTCCTTATTCCTTTAATCTCTGACTGTCTGTACTCTTTTTTTATTACTTTTACTGTATCTTTAAAGACTTTACTTCTTTTTGTAACTGTCTATATCTTTTTCCCTCTCTCTCCCAAGCCTATGTACATTTTTAAACACACTGTGTTTCTTTTTTTTTTCATACATTGTTTTGTTTTATTTTTTCCATTCAAGAACATAATTAAAGATAAAAAAAAATTTTTTTTCCTTTCTTCCCCTTCTCCCGGTCCGCTTCCACTACCCCCCACCCCTCCTCCCTCCCCCTTCTTCCTTGAAAGAGGGCATGGTGCCCTGCCCTGTTGGAAGTCCAAGGCCCACCCCCATCCCTCCTGGCCTAGGAAGGAGTGCATTCAAAAAGACTCGGTTCTCAAAAAGTTAATACATGCAGAAGAGATAGGTCCTGGTGTCATTGTTTGTGGGTTCTCCATCT